>CATKHJ011144467.1:0-32657 GCA_949750685.1 Vernicia montana
ATTATTATTATTAACTTAATAATATTGGCACTTCAAAAAATATATTTTAATACTTCTATAAAATTTTTAGTAATTCAATTTGACTAAAATATATATTCTCCTAATTAAGATAATCTAATATTTCCTTATTATATAATCTAATATTCTAATTTTTAAAAATATTTTTTTATTAATTAATATCTTTGTAGTACATGTGATACTCAATTTTATGATTAGATTTTTTTTTTTACTAATTGGATGATTTTGCTTTTATGTTAGTTTTAAGTATTTTTGTTATAGTTATTTTATTAAAAATAAATATTTAAAAAGTTGAATATTTTGATAAATTATAAACGACTAAAACTCGAGTTCGAACTTAGTTCGATTGTAATTTATTAACGAGACGAGCTCGAGAAGCTCGATTATAATTTATTAACAAGCCGAGCTCGAGCTCGACTCGAGTTTGAACGAGCCGAGTTTGAATATGATTTTCAAACTCAATTCAAAGTTTGAGTTCAAACTCGAGCTCGAAAAAAAAATATCGAGTCAAATCTGAACAAATTAAAGTTCGGCTCGATTATACCCCTATATTCTTCTATAGCCCTCCAAATGTTAGAAAATAGAGAAAATATTTTTCAACGAAACTATGGACCCCTAAATATCCATAAAACAATGCAACAACTTAACAGGTAAATTTCTTAATTTGCAAGAGAAGTTGTTATTCTGCCCTTTTCATTTGGCCTTTTATTTAACACAATTTCCCCTTTTTCTCTCTCTCTTTCAAGATAAATTATTAAAACTGAAACCAATCTTGGATTCCCGCTCTCGCTCTCAATCGTGATTGAAAGCTTTCCCAATCCGTAATATCAAGAACAAACCCAAGCCCAGCGTCAATTATCCTGAAGAGGGCTGTTGCTCCCATCCTTCAAGTTATAAAACCCTAAATTGGGAAACAATCATAGGTTGATGGCAGAGGAATTGTTTCAAAGAGGGGACAATCCAGTGTCTCAACTTCATTATCACAGCTCTGCTAGTGATATTGAATCTGCGGCCCAGAATGCCGTTCTGCGTGAACAAGTATGCTTCTCTTTGCTCACTTTTCACTGTATATATTTTTTTTTCCTTACAATAATTTTTGGGTATTTTGTTGATAGGAAATTGAAACCCAAAGAGTCATACAAGGTCAAAGGTTTGTGATGGTTTAGAGTTTAGTAAAATTTCCTCTTAAGCTTGTATTATGTGAAAAACTGCTTTAGAATGACACATAAATATGTGTATTTTTAGAGAGGCACCTCCAAAAGATGATGCTGATATTTTTGCTGAAAAACGCGACCCCAATGCTTTAAAGGTATTTGGTATGGTTTGTAGTGATATTATCTCTTTGCTGTTATTACTGAAAAGTTTTTAAATTATTTTTATTAGATTTTCATTTATAAATAGGGATGTTCTTGCAGGAGCATCTACTGAAGATGACCACTGAACATCGTGCAGAAATGGCCTTAAAGCGTGGGAAACCTGCCATTGCTGAAGAAGGTTGACAATGTATAGCCTTCTTTCTTATTGATATTATACAATCACTTCCTACCCTCTTTTACCCTTTTTGAATGTAAAGAATTTGTAAGCATGCCTAACATCTGAAGATTTTATGATTGTGGCAAATTTGTAAAAGGATAAATTATCTGGGAATGGAACAAAATCCTTTAGACTTTACCATGGTTGTTAGCGTGCCTGAGGTGCAAGGGGCACAAGCCATGGTGCCTTAAACATAGAAAGGCAGGCGGCATTCTTAAGATGTGTACCTTATTGTGAAGTTGCCCACTTTGCAAATTTGGTGCACGACAGGGTTTAGCAACATCTGATCAACTCCAACTATGTTGTGGGAAGATGTGCTAATTCAATGCTTTTCTATCAGGTCATGTAGAAATCGGTAACGGGTATGGGGTCCCAGGTGGAGGTGCATATTTTAGCTCTTCAAGGCCTGAAACTGATAAAGAGTTGGAAAAGAAGCCCAATACTAAGGAACTTCCTGAGTACCTTAAGCAGAAGTTGAGAGCAAGGGGTATTCTTAAAGATGATGCAGGAAAAGGCCAGCCATTAAAAGATGACAATGCAAGTTTATTTCCTTTAAGCCCCTAGATTTTCATTTTTCCTTCCCCTCTTTTTTGCACTTGTATTACACATCCTTGAAACTGCACGATTTAATTTGTTCAGCTGTTTTTTGACCTTGAAAATTTCCAACTTGCACTTCTAGCTCTAAGTTTTCTTGATGTTTGCCTTTTAAGCTATCATTTTTTTTATTTCTTTAATGCTTGAAATTTTGCATTGCAGAAGTTTGAGACTGGCTCAGCTCAACCTGTTAATATTGGAAATTTGCTGTCTGGATGGGTATGCTTTTCTATTGTTATCTATTTTGCTTTTTTTTTTTCCTCCTGTTTCTTAAGTTTCAACAACTGTATATAATTTTTATTCTTGATAACTATGTGTTTTCCAGGTTTATTTGCTCTATCTAGGACAGAACAGCTGTGTAGAATCTTTGTACCTGATAACCATGATATATTGATATGGAACATTTTTGGAATTTGCCTGCTGCTGCCTATCTTGTGGTCTAGGTTTAAGGGAAATTTTGAACACTTCTTAAATCTGCCTTCTGATGCCTGCCTCATGGGCTAGGTTTAAGGGAAATTTTGAATTTAGCAAGTGGAATCATCGTAGAATCATTTACGTTTTGTACATTGCATTTAACAGGCTTCAGGTTTGAAAGGGTGGAGTAGCTAATTTTTGTATGTATCTTGGTAGAATACGTGCTACAACTATGAATGGTCTTGATAAATTTTTTCATGGATAGAGCGAGAGATAGAAAGAAGGAGAAGCAGAAAGGTAGGGGGTGGGTGGGAAGAGGTAGTATGAGGGTTTTAGGACAGAATTTATAAATATAAAAAAAAGATGGGGTTGATTACCAAACTTCAAGTATTAGCTCGATACATGTATCTCCTATCATTTAAAACATAACAGTCTGAACTCTGAATAAATTAAAAGTTAATTTAATTTGTTTCTGGTTTTAATTACTTATGCAATAACCTTTAGGCTCCGTTTGTTTTATAGAAAAATATTTTCCACAGTTTCTTACATTTGGAATGTTTTGAAAATTAGTCAATGAAAAAATTTTTCCTAGTCAATGGAAAACTAAGCCATTTTTAAAGAAAATGACTTTCTCTTTTCAAAAAGGGAAGTCATTTTTCGGATTTTAACAAACTCATTATAATGTAAAAAATATATAGTCTTAGTTTGACATATGGCTCATGGGTGGAATTGTTAGATTGTTTTAGCTATAATTCACACATTTGTTATTGTTGTCTGTAATAGTTGAACACATAAACTTGTTTTACTCTGATGAGAGTTTTCAAATTAAAGAAAAGGAAGTGACTTGTAAACATATCATGAAGAATATGGCTTCTGATGGGATTAGAATGTAGGAAAATAATTCATGTGGTTGACCTCTGCTAGTTGGGACTAGGACTGTAAATTGGGTTGGTCTTTTCTGCATTTTTCAAGTTGAGGTTTGTATGAGCTTGTATGGAATAGAGTTTGGTCGATAATTTTGAGCTCAAATGGAGCTTGAAGCCTTGGACTTACATAAACTTAGCTCGAATTAGCTCAGGTATATACACATATTTGAATACTCACAGAAATTTTTGAACTTTGCTCACTTCTTTTTCTTAGGTGAGTTCTTGTACTTTCTGAATTATTTCAGTCAAGTCTTTCATTACGTGGACACTAGAATTGGTTATTTAGAGTCCATAATTGCAAATTTTGATCCACATGTGAATAAAATATTTAATATCGACATTAGACTTTATTTTTAAAGATGCATGAAGCTGCTTAAACCTTGAAAAAAAGTTACGAGATGCTGTGGATTGGCATTTTTATGCCGCCCAATTTTTCCTAATTACATGTTTGATGAATCAATTTCCCATTTTTTTGGACACATGATGTGCTGTGGATTCTTTAATTTTGTCTGTCAAATGCATTTGGGTAACTTTGCTTATGAGCTGGAAAAATCTGATTACAAAGGAATACTATAGTGTGTTTTTGAAAGTACATGGACTGAACTGATTAAAAAAAAGTGTGAGAACTATGAGGAATGAAGCTTGAAGACTTCTTGTGCAGTTGTTCTTATATTTATTTATTTGACTTGTATTTGTATTTTTCTGATAGAGCTATATTAAATCTTCTTAAACCTCTTATTCATTATGTATTTTCCATGGTGATGACGTTGCAGTAAACTCTACGTAACATAAACTTACAGTACTTGGTGATTATGCAATTTGCTTTAAGATAGTTATGTTTTTATTAGCAAGTGAATTTGTTCTACGGAATTCAAATTAAACCATGTTATGACAATATAGGTTTTAGAGCCAGTTTTAAAAGTTAGGCTTAACAAATAAGAAAAAAAAGAGGGATGACCAAATGGAGAAAAACTAGTCAAATAGTTTGGACAGGCCCAAATTCAATTGGAAACTCAAATGAGCCTCCAGCTGAGTTTGGGCTCAACGGATTAAAAAAAGTGGTGCTCAGCTCAACCGAACATCCCACAGAGGCTTCCTTTGAACTGCCTTAGCTTAGTCCATTTTGAAATCCTAGTTGGGACTAGTTTAGTTGAATTTAGCTAATAACACAAGGAAAAAGCATATGGTATGAATGTAATTGGTATATGGCAATTTCTTGGAAAAATAATCAAGCATATGAATGTGGATGACTAGATATAATTACCTATAAAACCACTAGATATTTGCAAACAGAAAAAATACATTTTCGTAAATAAGGTTGTTTTTTTTTTGTCAGACATTTTGGCAATGTCTTTGTAAATTTCTCTTGAAAAACCTTAGTTTTGTATGTGCTATGCTACTCCTCATTCTTCCTTTTTTTTTGGGTCTATTTTTTTGTCATGGCCTTTTTTCACGCAGCTGCTAATTTTGTCCATCTCTACTCAGGTGGAAGCAAAAGATCCAGCCACTGGTGCATCATATTATTACAATGAAAACACTGGAAAGAGTCAGTGGGAAATGCCTGTTGAAACATCTTTGATTACACGAACACTGCCTTTTCTAGAAGACTGGGTCGAGGCATTCGATGAAACTACTGGTATATTTCACATTGAATATCTATTTACCTGTCTGTGCTTATTTTTTCATTAATGGAAGCAAAGAAAATAGGGAGTGGAGGGATTCATGGAATTGCTGTTTTGAATAGCATGCATATTTTGCTATTCTGTTTCAATATGTTGTAATAATCTTTTTTGTAGTTTTTAATTAATAAAACAAAAGGTTTCTTGTATGGATTTTAGTGGAGTTTGACACTATGTGAACCAAAGTTTTGAAGGGTTTCCGTTATGGTTGATGATCCTATAGGTATTAGTTTTTCTTTTATATCATAAACAAAGAATTTATGAAGAAAAAGAAAAGAAGTGGATAACTGTAGGAAATGGAATAGCAAATAACACAGCACACACGCACACACAGACATAGGATCAGAAATTGAACACTACGGGGTTGTTTAGTTGAAAACTAGGCCTGTTTTCAGAAAATTACTCTTAAGAAAATTTATAAAAGGAAATTGGTGTTTAGTTGAGATATTTTTCCATTTAGATTTAAAAACCAATTTTTAAAATTTTCCTAATTTATAACTATTGATTAGAAATACATATAGGATGTTTTCTTAATTTTCTTTGTTAAAACAAAGCGTGTTTTCTTATTTAGAAAACACGATACGTCTAACATTGGCGTCATTTTATTTGCTTCGAATCCCACTGTACACAAATTTTTTGTTTATTTTATTTACCTGTATTTTAAGTCGTTTCCTCTACTTAAAACAAAGTTCTTTTAACCTAATCAAATTACAAATCATAGGACACTGTATCATACCAGAGGTCAGTACCATCTTTTTTTTTTAAATTTTTTTAAGACTCTTTTTACATACTTTCTTTTTATGAATTGAATATTCTTTTTCTTGTCTTATCCTGTGTGTACTTGTAACCTAATAGAAACTAGGTTAACTGTCTTTTTTCTATTGTTACTGTACTTCTTTTAATGGTGTCTGATTTTTTTTTTATTATAATGGATGGTGTGAATTTTGATAGTATAGACATTAAGTCCAAGTACTATACAAATTTACTAAATTAGAACTTCTATTGGTTAATTTATGTTTGATTTTTAAATTTTTATTTCATTAAATTTTTACTTATTGATTTTTTAATTGAATGAGTATTATATCTGTGTAGTTATATAAAGGACAATCATTATTTTTTTAAATTTTTATTTCATTAAATTTTTACTTTGTTATTGATTTTTTAATTGAATGAGTATTATATCTGTGTAGTTATATAAAGGACAATCATTATTTTTAATATCAAGTTAATAAAAATATTATTTTTAATATTAATAACACTAATGTAACAAAAATAATTTAGTAATTCAATAAAATAAAAAAAAAATATGAATAAGTTTTATGAAGAGAATAAAGATAGAAAACCACAAAAAAAAAAAAAAAAAAGGGACAAACAAACATGTTTTCTGGCTTCCAATTTTCCTGTTGGAGAATGGAAATTAAGGAAAACGTAGAAGCAGAGAAGAAAACTGGAAAAGGAAAACAGAGAATATTTTCCACATCTAAGCAGCCCTTATGCTTTTCATGATGCTATATTCACTGGACTCAGTATTTTATTTTCGACCTCAATTATTGTTCTAATGAATCAGTATGATGCTGTTCATGGTGCTAGTCAAAATTTATGGTGCTTTATCCTGTATTTAAGATTTTCATGCATGGTCAAACTTCTGATGAACATGTGGAAGTGAAATGAATGTTTATGTGCATGAGAAATGGTTAATCAGCATCAACTATCAATTATTTTTATTTATTTATTTTTTCTGAACAATAATTTTGTTTTCAGTCTCGTTCATTTTCCTCTACTTAAAACATTGTGTTCTCTGTGCAGGTCATAAGTATTACTATAATACGGAGACCCATATATCACAATGGGAGCATCCTAATTCATCACAGATTGCTGCCTCAAAACCACACTCCAACACTGCATATCCCAGAAATCAAATTTGGGAGGATCAATCATCTGAGCTAAAGAAATGCATGGGATGCGGGGGGTGGGGAGTAGGCCTCGTGCAGGTGTGGGGTTACTGCAATCATTGCACACGGTAAATTTATCCGCAGTCTAGAAAATGGGTTGCGTCCTTTGCCTTTTCTCATTACTACTATATGCCCAAAAATATTGATGATGTGTGTGCTGTGATAGAGATTCAATTTGAATAAGCTATCGATAGTTTCGTATTTGCAGATACACATTATCTGTTTTCTTGTTGGTTCAATATTTAGGATTGATCTTGAGTTGATTTGGAAGCAAGGATAGAAACTGAAGTAGACAACTTCCAATGGTTAAATGTAGGTGGCTGAAATCTGCAATTATTTGCAGAATTTCAGATCAGGTTGCAGTGAAGGTAAAGAAAAAGAAATAAAAATTCTAAGCTTCACACTGAAAATTCCTTCGGCATCATACCTAGCATTGAAATTTGTCACCCAATTCAAGAAGCAATGATTCGTGGAATTTTATTTGTTGAAAACTGATTAATAAAGCATTACATACTAGGGTTTCAAAAAAACAGATGTTTTGCCTCATATTGGTTTAGATTGCAACAGAAGAATGGCCAGCCAACCAATACAAGATTGGGCATGTGATGCATGTGAAATGTCTAATAAGCCCTATTAACTAGCAAGGTGCAATAGGTGAAGAAGAAAAGTGTGAATTTAACAAAGGCAAACAGATGGGAGAAGAATTCTTCTTATATTCTGATGTGTGATTCTTACATATATATATATATATATATACAATACTAGGCTTCCTCTAATAGGAAAGAAGACTAAATAGGATCCTATAATCATGCTAATTAATCCCTACAGATCAGTCCCTATAATTATTTACATATATGGTATATACAGCCTGTAACACTCCCCCTCAAGCTGGAGCATAGATGTTAATCATGGCTAGCTTGTTACAAAGATAATCAACCCGAATCCCGTTTAGAGCCTTTGTGAAGATATATCCCAATTGTTCTCCTATCTTTACATACTGTGTGGAAATCAAACCTTGATGTATTTTCTCCCGAACGAAATGGCAGTCAATCTCAATATGCTTAGTTTGTTCATGGAATACCATATTGGAAGCAATATGAAGAGCAACTTGGTTATCACACCACAATTTTGCTGGTATTAAAACTTCAGTCAAGAGCTGATATATCCACATTATTTCACACAGATTGTGCCATAGCTCTATATTCGAATTCTGCACTTGATCGTGACACAATGTTTTGCTTCTTACTCTTCCACGAGACCAAATTTCCTCCAACAATGACACAATAGCCTGATGTAGATTTTCTATCTACCTTGGAACCTGCCCAATTTGCATTTGAGAAACATTCAATATGATTGTGTCCATGATTTGCATACAAGATACCACGTCCAGGTGCTCCTTTCAAATAACTCAAAATCTGTTCTAGGGCTGCCCAATGATGAACTGTTGGGGATGACATAAACTGACTCACAACACTGACAGAATATGCAATATTTGGACGAGTCACTGTAAGATAATTCAACTTCCCAACCAATCTATATTTCTCAGGATCTTCAAATGGCTCACCATCTTTTGTAAGTTGCACATTAGGAATCATCGGAACACTACATGGTTTTGCCCCCAATTTTCCTGTCTTTGTTAATAAGTCAAACACATATTTCCTCTGAGATAGAAAGATACCTCTTTTACTCGTGACTTCAACACCCAAAAAATACTTTAGCATCCCTAAATCTTTCGTGTGAAACTGAGTGCGAAGAAAGGACTTAAGAGATGATATTCCAGTAGTATCACTCCCAATAATGACAATGTCATCAACATACACAATTAAAAGAATGATACTAGTTTCAGATCGTTTATAGAAAACTGAGTGGTCAGACTTACTTTTCATCATTCCAAACTTTTCAACTGCCTGACTAAATTTTCCAAACCAAGCACGAGGACTCTGTTTCAAACCATACAGAGATTTGCGAAGACGACAGACTTTCCCATACTCCCCTTGAGCAACAAATCCAAGAGGTTGCTCCATATAAACTTCTTCCTGAAGATCGCCATGAAGAAAAACATTCTTGATATCGATCTGATACAAAGGCCAATTATGAGTAGCTGCCATAGAAATAAATAACCTGACAGATGTCAATTTAGCAATAGGAGAAAAAGTGTTAGAATAATCTACTCCATAAGTTTGAGCATATCCCTTGGCAACTAGACGGGCTTTTAGGTGAGCTACTGACCCATCAGGATTTACCTTAACTGTAAACACCCATTTACATCTAATAGCCTGTTTCCCTGCAGGTAAATCTACCAAGGTCCAAGTACCATTGTCATCTAAAGCATTCATTTCCTCTATCATTGCATTATGCCATTCAGGATGAGATATGGCTTCATGAACAATTTTGGGGATAGAAATAGAATCAAGAGATGCAATAAAAGAACAAGAAGAAGGTGACAAATGGTAATAAGAAACAAAAGACGAAACAGGATAAGTACAGTTACGTTTACCTTTGCGTACAACAATGGGAAGATCATCACTTGAAATCGGATATGATGACGGAGGTGCTGGTGTAGGACATGAATCAAGAGGGTTTTGGCGTCTGGAGTAGACTTGATGAATGGGAGGCTTAACAGGGTCTGGTTCAGAGGGGGGCTTGACAGGAGTTGGTTTAGAGGATGTGATAGTATAGACTAACAAATCATCATCCTCCCCCTGACGTTCTGGAGTAGAAGACGAAAAATATGGTGTGTCTTCTAGGAAAGTAACATCAGCGGAGACAAGATACTTATTGAGACTAGGACAATAGCATCTATATCCTTTCTAAAGACAGGAATAATCGAGGAATATACATTTCAAAGACTTGGGATCTAATTTAGTGACGTGCGGACGAACATCCCTAACAAATCAAGTGTTACCAAATATCCTAGGTTCAATAGGAAATAATGACTTATTTGGGAAAAGGGTACTGTACGGGGTCGTACCATGAAGAACAGAGGAAGGCATGCGGTTAATAAGAAAACATGCCATTGAAACTGCATCAGCCCAGAAAGTTTTAGGAACATTCATTTGGAATAATAGTGCTCTTGTTGTTTCAAGAAGATTTCTATTCTTCCGCTCTGCTACTCCATTTTGAGATGGAGTATCAACACAAGAAGTTTGGTGAAGAATGCCATTCTGAATCATGTAAGTTTGTAAAGATGCTGACAAATATTCTTTGGCATTATCACTTCGTAATGTATGAACAGAAACATTGAACTGAGTTTTAATTTCAGCACAAAAAATGAGAAAACAATTCAGAACGACTTTTCATTAAATATAACCAAGTCACACGAAAGTAATCATCAACAAAAGTAACAAAGTACTTAAATCCAGTTTTAGACAAAATTGGGCAAAGACCCCAAACATCATAATGAACTAATTCAAAAGGAAAACTTGCTCTTTTATTGACCCTAGGATTAGAGCTAACACAATGGTGTTTGGCAAACTGACACGACTCACAGTCTAATGAAGACACACTACAAAACCGTGGACAAAGTTTCTTTAGCAAAGGAAGAGAGGGATGGCCCAACCGACAATGTGCTTCAAAAGGGGTTGTTACTCCAGAACAAGCAATGGATTTGGGTATTTGGGTGTCAAGGATGTAGAGACCTCCAGAATCATGTCCTTTACCAATAATCCTCTTCGTCATAGGATCCTGAAATAAGCAATAATCAGAAAAAAAAAAAAATGAGATAAAACAATTCAAGGCACGAGTAAGTTTGCTCACAGATAGTAAATTAAATGCAAATCCTGGTAGACTCAATACAGAATTCAAAGTAAGTAATGGAGTTGGATGGACAATGCCAGAACCAAGAACAGAGAAAGTAGAACCATCAGCTAAAGTAACCTTAGAAGGAGATGTATGTGATTGAAAGGTAGAAAGGAGAATAGGATTACCTGTCATATGATTTGTGCAACCAAAATCAATGACCCGTTCTGAGAAAGATGAAAGAAGACATGCATTTGGTTTACCTGAATCAGCAATAGCAGTGACTGAAGTAGATGAAGACTTTAATGATTCTTGGTATTGAGAGAACTTGGCAAATTCATCTCCAGAGATAAGAATTGACTTTTCAGATGTTTCAGTACTGGATGCAATATGGGCTGATTGAGGTTTCTGAATTTTGTTATGAAGTTTTCTACAATATCGCTTCATATGTCCTGGCTTATGGCAATAATGACACACAATTCCTCCTGAATCCTGTGCTCGATTCTCAAAATTGTATGATCCCCCTCCTTTGTTACCATTTCTGTACCCTTAGCCATGTTTGTCTAGAATCATCTTTAGGTGGATCATCAGTCATATGATTATCCTAGTCGATACTTCACAAATAAAGTCGAACTGTTTTACTCAAATCTAGATAATTGGAGCCATTAAGCTTATGTTCCGTGATTTTTGACATCACAGGAACAACATCAGTCATGACTACTGATTTCTTATCAGCCATAGTGCCAAATATGTAGTGAAAAATAGAGAAACAAAGCTGAAACCAAAAAAGAACTGAACCTGTTGCAAAGAAGATCCCACACCCGAATGGATGCTGACCCAACCAGGTACAAAGAAGTGTTGTACAGACCAAGGCGAACCCAAACTGAAGACCGGAAAATTTTCCGGCAACTGATTAACCCAGATGCGCTGGCGCGTGGAATAAGGGCAGATTCTTATGGAGGCACACGCGCTTGGATTCCGTTGACCAGACTTTGAGGGCAGGCCGATCGGCAGGTGGTGCTTCCTCCTAGGCCAACGGTGAGACTAAGAAATCACACTAAAGAGGTGACCCGAAATTCCCAAACCCACTGTTTACTTGGAAACAAAAACAAAGACAGACACAGACCAAATTATATGCTCTGACACCATGTGAATTTAACAAAAGCAAACAGATGGGAGAAGACTTCTTATATTCTGATGTGTGATTCTTACATATATATATACAATACTAGGCTTCCTCTAATAGGAAAGAAGACTAAATAGGATCCTATAATCATGCTAATTAATCCCTACAGATCAGTCCCTATAATTATTTACGTATATGGTATATACAGCCTGTAACAAAAAGGAAGAGGAGAGGGGAGAGAGAGCTGTGTCAAGTAACTGTACAGCTCTTTCTTTCTATCTTCTTTTTCTTTTGGGTAAATTACTATAACATTCTTGAGATTTGACATAATTAGCATTTTAGTCCCTACTGTTTCAAAATTAGCATTTTAAGTCCCTAAACTAATTTCAGTGAAGAGTGCTAGATTTTGAGGGACTAAAGTGTTCTATAATATAATAATTGAAGGACTAAAGTACATTATATTTTTAGATTTTAGGGATGAAAGTTTTATATAAACTAAGATCTCAAGGATTAAAATGTAGTAAAAATTTCATAATTTTACAAACAAAGACTAAAGTGTTGGCTATTAACAAATCTTAGGGACAAAAATGCTAATTATGTCAAACCTCAGGGGTATTAAAGTCATTTAATCCTTTTCTTTTTAATACTTTTATGAACTTTCCTTTTAAAACCCTTACTCTGATATGGACCTCTATTTTGAAGCCATACTAGTGGATCTTCTTATAAAGTCCTATTTAGGTTAAGTTTCACCCTTTATGTTTTGAACAAAATAACAAGGGCTAATTGTCTGTTATAAGAACACTGCATTTTAGAATTATTTTTAAAAAAATTGTTTTATTTATTTTTTTTCATTTTTCTAATGCAGATTTCATAGTTAATTTTAAACTTTATTATTTTCTTTTTAAAAGTTGTCAATCATGACTGAGAAATCATAATTTATTTTAGCTGTTAAGGATATTGATGTGTGTATGTGTGTGTGTTTAAATTTATCTATATTATATGTATGTATGTTAAATAGTAAGCCTGAGTCATTTTTCTTACTTCAAAAAAATCCGAAGGGCTGGCTTTTCCAGACCAATACCATGATACCATGTCCAATTCTGTTATTTAAAATCTTGATTGCCCTTATTTAAAATATTATGCGAGGACTCATAAAATATAAACCTTTAAAAAGCAGATTAGCTTTAAGAGTCTATGGCTTTGGGCTTCTTACAAACTGGAAGGATTAATCTTTCCCTGCATGGACATGGAATCAAAATAAACCCTAAAGACATTCAGGCTGCCTGTTCCAGCAAAGCTGGAAATTGCTAACATACCTTGAATTCTAAAGTTAAAAATATTAGCAAGATTTATATGAACAAACATAAATACAAGATCATTTAAGGATTAGAAAGTTGTCCAATACTTTCACAAATAAGCCCTGTACATGAAATCTAAACCAAAATTCTAAGTTTCTGGAGTCTTTAAATTTGCCTTTTCTTAAGCTCCCTGTTATATGCTATATATGAACTTTTGAATGTCATTATGGGTCAATATCCTTAAGTCCACCTTTTATTAAAATTGTAATTGTCACTCTCTCTCAAGTTTTCTATTGCAATTTTTGAAGGTTCAAGTAACAATGCATGCTTTTGAAAAAGAGAAACAAATGTCTGCATGTTGAAATGAGGTAACCCTGGGATTGCCTGGCTTGCAGTGGCCTAAACCTGGCTAGTGCTGCATACTGGCGAAAAATCCTGGAACCTAAATAAATGTTTTGAAAGGTGTGCAGGGAGTTGAACCTTGCACCTCTTCATTACTTGAGCAGTGATCACTGCTAGGCTGAGCATTTCCTTTCCTCTGACTGCCTATCAATTTTTATCAATATTGCAGATTTACAAGTACATCTCTACATTGTTGAGTATTTACATTATATTTCCATATAAAAAATTATTTTGAGATATAACATATCTATATTTATTATTTGAGAAATAGCCATCATAATACATTGAATGTGGATGGAATCTTCTTTTTATCAAAATGGCTCCCATGCTAGGTAAAATGTAGATATATTAAAATTGTCACATTCTAGAATATTCATTAAATTAAGTACGATGTATATTAGTAGCTATTGTTTATGGGTGAAGGATTAATCATAAACTAGTGAACATCTTGGATGACATAGCCTTAAAGTAAGGGCGAGGTTCAACCAATGAAAGACTTATGGTCGCTTTGATAAAATCCTTGTAGGGCACATTTGGATGAACAGTTGGGAGTTAGCATTTGACAAAAATCTGATAATGATGGTGGTTCAAAATAATAACTGAAATGCTAAAACCTGAAATTTCTAATTGTCTAAGCGTCTGGCCTTTCAAATGTTGGTTGCTAGCCACCAACAACTGAGAGACCACTAGCTGCCAATAGTTGACCGTAATTGCTGAACCAAATAGTTATTAGGTATTTTTTCCTCTAGCTCCAGCTTTCTGTAATTTCAATTATAAGGTTGAATTTGAAACAATCTATCTCATTCAGCCAACCATCTCTGAATTGGGTCTCTTCTATTGGTAAAGTTGTCATACTTTGCCTATTTGTGTTGCTCTTTTTCTTTGGATGCATTTGGCATTGTGCTTGAACTTTGCTTAGAGATATTTTTCGTGGTATTGATCTAGATTTAGACACTGAATTGAAATTTGGAGATTGGAGCTGGTGTAGGTGATGATATGCATACTGATGAATCTTATATGATGTAAAATAAAATAAGTAATACATCAGTAGATATATAGGGAAAAAAAACGAATCCAAAATCACTTATGCTTTCAACATCTCCCATTTTTATATATCATAGAATGATAGAGATTTTTCATTCCTCCAATTTTTCCTGTATTTTTTTTTCATTTCACAGAAGTTATTACAAGGAAATCTATATCAGGATAATTCATAATATATGGAATGATAAAGAGGTTTGGCCTGGTTGGCTTTGAGCTGGGCCCTCAAAGGAACACTCACTTGACTTTTGCTATGAGGTTGAATGCAAGTTATATGTCTTTGAAGATATGTTTGTACTTAACCTTATTCAAAATTTACAAAAAATTCCTCCACCCAAAATTAAGCCACATGGCACACACTAATCTAATATACTGCACCTACCACACTCCAGACTATATGTGTATACTCAACACTCAAATATACAACTCTCTTATACTTCAATACTCTCTCTCATGGCACAAACACTAAATTCATGGTCTCAGTTCTCTATATGAGACCGACAGTATTATCATTATTTAGCTTGCAAAAAAATGTGTTTAATTTGCAAAGAGACAAAGGAAGAAGAGTCCTTGTTACACTGCTGAAAACTTCATATCTCTTTTATTTTCTTCAATCTGCCTTTCCCATTATTTTCTCTTTCTTTTTTTTCTCTTGAAAGAATCTATAATTTAAGTTCAAATCAATGTAAAGTTGTTGTTTACTTGTACTTATTTTTGGAAACTAAATCCAATGCAGAGTTCTTAACCTTCCACAGTACCACAGCCTAACATCTAATTTGAGTAACCAGCAGCAGACCACCAATTTTGAAAATGACGAAGGATATCTTGATAAAAAGGCTTCCAAGCAGAGGTACGTGATCTTACTTAAATCTTCCTTGGAAATATAAGTCTAAGCTTAAATAGATTTGGTCAGAAAAAAGAAAGAAAAAGGTATGATGTAGCTAGAGGGAAGAGGATTCCTTGGTTCAAGGAATTCTGTTGAACCAGAGTGAGTCTATGTTAGGCAAGGGGACTCTCCTGATCTTCCTATTCTGGGGAATCATCCAACTCAGATTCCTGTGTGGGTGAGATGATTGTAAATTTCACATGCAAGTTAACAGGTGTTCGAGCCCCAGATTACAGAACCGAGGCAATAGATTGGATTATATAACACATGGTTAATGTGCAATCTTTAATTTTTGAAACTTTTGGGCTAAGACATGACTTGTTTCCATAACTTTCTTGAAGAATTTTTTGTCTTGCATTTATATTTCTCCTCATGTCCAATATCCAATTCAGATAGGACTTTGATTTTCTGTTCTGTTTTCAAATGAAATGGCTTATTTTTGTGGCTGAACTTCAAGAAAAGTTGAGTAAATACCTGAAAAGAAATTGCTGATAGGGAGAGATTTCCTGTTAGTTCAAGACAATTGGAAACTTCTCTCCTTGGGTATAATTTGAATATCTCAATTGGCATGCTGGTAACAATTTAAAGTTTAAACCTTAAATGCTGTTGTAGCTGGAAGATGTTTCTATTATTGCACTAATGCCACTGTATTCTAGGAAGCTTCTCTTGACCTTAATTACATTAATTTCACTTTAATCGTGTTCATTTACTCGAGGCCTTGAAGAAAAAAAAAATTGTTGTTAGACGTTAGCGGTATGAGTTGGCTCATCTCATCAAGCAAAGGCCCATACCAAATTATGGTTTGATTGAAGTTGGGTTTCAAGAATGAAATCCTGTGATATTCTTAGTCTTTTATATAGGCCTACCATTGCATGGAATGAGGTACAAGTGCCTGGTGCAATGTTATGTATGTCCAACTTGCCCAATGCTCAAAAACACGGGTGAACAGAAAACATCTGCAATTCACTGGAATAGTAGGCAACTAAAATAATCATTGACAAATGGTACTGTAAGATAAAGTTTTTTAATGTTTAAGTTGATTTTGTTCAAACAATTATGTATATAAGTTACATTATACCAACCTTAATTATTAAAAAAATGAGGATTTTTTTGCTACTCAATTCTTGAATTCTTATAGGGTAAACTGACTTTCATTATATTTTAGTATCAGTTATCTTATTTTGGTTTTAATATTATTTAAGTCTTACAAGAAATTTTTTAGTCATAAAATACTACGATCATGCCCGCAGCAATGTAAAGCTATTGCAGCTTGTTTGTAATTAGAAGATATATATAGAGTTAACAAGACTGCAATCAACCTTAAATTACTTTCATGGGTTTTTTGGTCAACTAAATTTTACTTTTGGATAGACAATATTGATATGATAAATGGATATTGTTTACAGGGTTGGATGCTATATCATTATGTGTCAAGTTAAAGAGAAATATAAGAACTAATCAAAATAAATTTTGATTTGTAATGTTTTATTTGCTTATGTATTAAACAACCCATGATTGGAGTTCCAATTGGATTCAGATTATGTGATTAAATAGGGTGATAATCCACAAAAATGTTGAGGGGAAGGTATTAGGAACATGGATATACCAATCATGGTACTGGATGTTGAAAATCTTTTGTTGGATGTTAACATTTGTATCATGTAATGATGCTAGTGGTAAACTTTATTAGCTATGATGGTAATGATCTCATAGGTTCAACAGGACGGGCTTTTTTATGGGGTTTAGGACTAGACGATATGGGATACTGCAGAATAGAAATGATTTTCTTGTATAATGCTTGATGTAGATAGGACTAATCAAATCATTAGACAAATTAAGCATCACAGTGTTAAATTTTTTTAGTTTAGTTTTGAAGGGTAATTTAGAAATAATACTTATATTATTTTTACCCTATGTCGTTAGTCAAGCCAAGCCCTTGGTATGATAAGAGGACAAAAAGAGATATAGAAGCCCAATGAGCATACCGAACACATTACAAGGAGTGATTAGCTTGTCATTATTTAATTGGCAAAAGTTGTTAAAGGTTGTCAAATTGCCTCTAGAGATGAAGGATATCTAAGAAATGGAAGGATCCCTCCAGTTAGATTATTTTACTTCAAAAGCAACCTGCTGCAAGTTGTAACCAACATCCATGGCGATGATGTTGGAGCGATCGCAATATAATGGGGAGAATTTTGCCAGTGAGCATATTTTTGCTAAAGTAAAGAAGTTGTGGCCTATGCAGAAAGCCAATTTCTGGGAGAATTGCATAGCTGAGGGTGTTGTTTGGAGTTTTGAAATGTGCAGAAATTTTAATTGGCAATGAAGATGGAGAGAAGAGTAGAGAACAGAGAAAAGAAAGGACAGAGAGAATGAATATGGAAATGTTTCTTAATCATGACTGACTTCTTTTGAACTTTTTTATTAAAAAAATATTGATGTGGTTGTCATGTTAGCATTCTGGGAAATGCTTGGCCGAATTCTGGCAATAGTGACCTTATGGCATATTTGTTTAATTATTTTGAACTTATAAGTGGAAGTTGGACAAGGATACTGAAATCAATTTATAAGCTTTTTATAAGCTTTAGGGACTCAGTGAAATTAGCGAGGGATCAAGAGAAGGAAGGTTGAGATGGTTTGAATACATGGAGCATAGATTATCAAATGCACCTGTATGGAATGTTGAGCAGATTGAAGTTGTTGGAGAAAAAAATAGTAAGGGGTAGAACTAAGATGACATGGGAAAAAAATAATGAAGAAGTATTTAGTGGCTTCGAATTTTTCTTAAAATGCAGCCTAAATTGGGTAGAAAGGAGGGGAAAAATTCATATAGTTGGTCCTAAATAGTCTGGGATTAACGCTCTGGTGAGTTGAATTGATTTAAAGTTTTAAACTGCCCCACCCCATGTGAGGAGATATCTATAACATATTGGCTCCAAAAAAATTGACAGTCAATTTGCTAAATACGAAAGGACTAGAATATAAAGAAGAGTCTTTGTCAAATTGGGGAAGGATAGAAAACTCTCACAAACCCAAAACAGCACACATAGCAAAGACAGGTTCTGCAAACTGAACCTCTTAGGCAGGCCATTTTCATTGATTTTCTTTAAGAGTATACATAGAACTAGATACAAGATAGGAAGTACAAAATATAAACATGACTCAACTATGCTTGGCCTTTCCCAATGACTAAACCATATTGAAACACTCAAACTAACCAATACCTGCTACCTAACCCCACTAATGGTCCTGCCATTGCAGCAAGCTTCTATAACAGAATTGAAAATACAAATTTCCCACCAAAATACAAAGTAATTAGAGTATATCTTAACAAAAATCTCAGAACTCCAACAGTCTGTCATACTAGCTGACATAGATTTAAATAACGTCCGTTACGATATCTAACGGGATTTTAAGGGGCCGTTACCGTTATTACCATTTTATAACAGGCAAAAATAAAATGTTAATTTAACGGCCGTTATCACCGTTATGTAACGGTAACAGCCGTTATCGACCGTTAAATTATAACATAATGGCCGTTACGTTTCTGCCATCCTTAAAAAAATAAAAAACCTGACTTTCTGCTATTTTATTTATCTTTCTGCATGCTTTTTTGACTTTTGAGGCAGAAAACTCCAATTTATTGCATCTTTCAAAGATTCTCTTTCAAAAATTATACATGTTAAGTCTTTATTTATAGAGTATTATGCTTATTAATTAGTTATAACTCTTACATTTAGTGATTTATGTTAATATTTCTCAATTTGCAATTTTTTGTGGTAAAATTGAGTAATGGTAGGCCGTTACTGTTACGTTATGGCCGAGATGACCTCGTTACCGTTACACGCGACCGCGACTGCGATTTAAATCTATGCTAGCTGATGAGATCACTGTTCTGTAGCAGTGTCACCTAAGGTGAATTGCGAATCCTACATTGAGAACTCTTCTGGTGTCTTCATGTCAAGGAAGGAACATGACTCTCTCTTAGAATCTCCTCTAAAGGAATGATATCCAAACTGGGGGAAAACAAGACTGCTTTTCAATTACTGTACAATTTTTCTTGTTCAATTCCCCCTCCTCTCACTATACTTGTGAAGAAAAGAGGTAATCCAGTCAGAAGAATATACTGTATTAGGATCCGTTTAGCAAATAATATGGAAGGAATTGCAAGGATGTTTGTCATATCTGAGTTTTAATCTCTCTCTATGTATATCTACATATATAAGTTTTCATCTCTCTCTCTCTCTCTCTCTCTCTCTCTCTCTATATATATATATATATATATATATATATATATATATCAACATTTTTTTTTATTTGCTCGTGTTGTATGAAAAAAAAGAGTCCAAGTTAAAATATGAATACATGTAAGCAACGGATTTGGAAACTATTCTGATAAATTTAGACTGATGTTATTGGATCCAAATCCAATTTATGCTACTCATTGCTAGCTTTGAGTTTAACCCCTCACTTTATATTTTGTTAGCCAAGTTTCCAAGTACTGGCTTTAAAGGTTAATTTTTTCTTGCATGTTATTAAAAAATAACTAATATTTCTTCTCTCCATTCACTTATGCAAATATGGTATTATTTTGGCTGGGGAAAAATTATATGGGGAAGTAACTCGAGTAAGAGTTTCGTTGAAAAATATGAGGGGAGAGGCACTTGAACAAAGCGCACACACACACATACAGGTCCTGTAAACTGAACCTTCAAAGGGCTGGCCAATCACAGACAACACAGATCTGGAATTGAACCTCAATAGGCAGCAGCTTTCATTGATTGCTCTAACTCTTATATAAATGAGATGAGAGGTTTACTTAGAGTAGGTACAAAAGGATGGCCTTGAAACAGCCCCATACCTCAGGCCATAACTTGCTTCTAACCATACTAACCCATACTTTAGCTTTTTCTATCTTATAAGTAAACTAACTTTTTACCTAACCCCACGAACAGCCTTGATGGAGTAGCAAGTTCTTAAAAGAAACTTAAAACACTGATTTCCCACCAAAATACAAAATATCTAAAGAGTATCTAAGTAAATTCTCAATTCTCAACAGAGTTCCATGAATTACGTTTTTTTGGTAGTTTTGGTTTGCAAAATCAAGCCAGTTGCGTCCTATCTTTCCATAGTTTCTTTTAATTTTGAAGGTAATTTGTCAAACACATGAGAGTCTTGCTTGTTAAGAACATAGAAAGCAAAACTCAACTCAACTCAACTTAATCTTAATCCCAAAATTAATTGGGGTCGGCTATATGGATTTTTTGTTTCCATTATGAACGATTTTGAGCTATGTCTTCTGATAATTGTAATGCCTCTAGATCATACTGTACTCCTCTCCTCCAAGTTAGTTTAAGTCTATCCCTTCCTTTCTTTCTCTCCTCTATCACGATGTGCTTGACCTTCCTAACTGCGGCCTCCCTAGGTCTCCACCTCATGTGTCCGAACCAAATAAAATTTTTCTGAGCAAATTATTTCTCTAGAAGCTACACTTACCAATTGTTGGTCGTAGTAAGCTGAATAAGGCCTATGTTTTGTAGATATATTACCATCTGAATGGCATGGAAGCAAGTTGAAAATTGTGTAAATTCTCCCACTAGAATTTTCTTCTCTGATATTTCTTAAAGGACCTAGGGATTTAAATTGGAAATGAAATTTGTTTGTGCCAAATTCACCAATTTTTAATTGTTTATTTTGAGTTTCTAGGTCCAACTGGAAACCTCCTGTAGCCAAAGGAAACAGAAGAGAGAGCAGAAAACGTGCCTACACTGAAGATGATGAGTTGGACCCTATGGACCCAAGTTCTTATTCAGATGCTCCCCGTGGTGGCTGGTATGTGACACATTTTGGCTTAATGGCACCAATAGTTACTAAATTTATCACTGAATTTGAGTCTGTATTAGCAAAATCATTTAACTTTGGTTTTGTTTCAATAAAATAACTATTCCAAACTTTTATACAAACTTGACCAAAATTTTCATGTGCTAAGTCCTATAACCCATTTTTAATTGTGGAACTAGTTACAAAAATTTAATTTAGTTATAATATAAAAGATCTAGTTGAAATTCTTCCAAAATCTAGTAACGGTGAGCTCATTGAAACAAAACTAAGATGGAGTGATTTTGTTGATACAAATTGAAATATTAGTCACCAAACTGTCATTAGTGCTAGGTTTAATGACCATGGATGAAATTAAAGTCTACATGTTTTAGTTGAAGTCTTCTGATAAAAATGCTAGTTCTGGTTCCTTCTCCTGATTTGTCTTGAAGCTTATGTCATATGTGACACAGAATGATAATGAGAATTATTTGAGTAACTGTTGGTAACTTTTATCTGGTGCTGATTCTGCAGGGTTGTTGGCTTGAAAGGAGTGCAGCCACGAGCAGCTGATACTACTGCTACGGTATACCACTGCAGCTATGAATCGAATTTACTATATTATGTTATCCATCTTAACATCTGTGACAAACATAATCATACAGTCCAGGTAACATGGCAATGGGATCAGGTGCAGATTTGCACTTCCCTGAACCTGCCTTGCATGACACATGATCATCCCTGTACTGTAGTCATACAAAGATGGGAACACAATACCTGGAACCTACCCTATAAAAATTATTTTATTTCTGCGCCTGCACCAACCTGATCTGTGCCTCTTAGCACTTGCTATATACTAACATCACATGAGAGCCACTTGATGGAAGGATGGCTATCCATAACTTAGCTCAATATGAATTGACTATAATGCATTCGTGTTTTGCTGTGACAGCCATTGCATTTTTACTAATTTTTTCTTTTGGGCTGTCTTTCTAAATCTATTAAATCTTAAAAGACTAAAAGTGGCAAGGTGCATGGGTGGTTGTAGTGGTTTCTTAGACAACAGCTAAAATCTCCATGCACTTGTAAGTTCTTCAGCAAGCTCCTACCCTGAAGGCACCTCTCCCTTGCTGCTGTTTGCATACTGATGGTTAAACCAATAAACTTTATATGTGCTTCCATATAGTATGCTTGTCTTTTGATGCTCTTTACACAAAATTGGACATCGCTGGCATGGCCAGGCTCAATGAAGGCTTTGTTGGGATGAGGTGAAGTGGGGACCAGAAACATTCCAATTCATGTTTATAGTTCATTTGATATTCTGCATGTGAAGCAAAAGGCTTGTTTAACTTGAGCATCAATTGCAAATTAACATGCCACAAATGATGCATGTCAAAAGATTGTACTACTAAGTGTCTTCCACTGTCATCTCGGTTCACAATTGCACTTAGACGTTCAAATATAGTTACTTGGGTCACAACATGGGCATGCAATGCTTTTGATAGATCTCTCTCAAGAATGCACGCGTAATCATGCTCTGATCCTTATATACCAATGCTTGTTATATCTATTTTCACCATATCAAGTTCATTGTTTGTCATGGCTTCATATGGTTTGTTGGTTTTTGGGATTGTCAGGGTCCTCTATTTCAACAACGACCATACCCATCCCCTGGAGCTGTCTTGCGGAAGAATGCTGAAATTGCATCACAAACCAAGAAATCTAACTCTCATTATGCACCCATCTCAAAGAAGGGGGATGGTAGTGATGGACTTGGTGATGCTGACTGAGATTCTGATGTAAATGGAGTGGATTTAGGGAAATGAATGGTTGTGCTAGAACTCAGAGCGACGTAAGGTAAGGAGGCTGTTGCGGTTGTGAACAGAGAACAATTCGCTTTAGGCATTTTCGTGGCCTCAACTTATGTTTAATATTTCATGGTGCACTATGCTTGCTTACACCATGTTTCCAGAGGCAGAGTGTGTGACTTGTATGATGGGCAGAGACAACTTGAGATAGTTAAAACGTAAAAAAGAACTAGCATAAGAAAGAACATATAAATGGTGCTGTGTTCTTGACTTTCGAGCACAAACTTAGGTAGTGTTGAACAAGTCGGGAATGAACTCGTGTATTTTGCAGTGTTGTGAGGGTTCATTTTTTTTTTTTTCTGTTATTTTCCTTATATTTTTGTATTTTATTTATTTATTTATTTCAGGATCTGGTTCACTGTAACTCCTAGGTAAGGTTGACTATTTTTTTTTTTCTTTTTATTATCGAGACTTAGATTATTGTTTTTCAATTGCTACATTACTCTTGCTTTTTCCAAACTGCCAAACCAATCCAATATGTTTCCTGCGTTTTGTATAAGCCTGAATATGGCTGACTCTTGATGATGCTGAGCCGAAAACTCGGTCTTCGATGGCTGCTCAAGAAAGAATAAAGTCAACGGAAAACCCTTTTTGGAGTCCTACTCTTTGATGTTTAAGTCACAGAGGTCTATTTTAGAGTCATTCTTTGGTACCCAAGTGGTACCGTGTACCTGACAAGAAACCAACCATTGGATGAAAATAATCAAATCTTAGCCGTTGATATACACTTTAGGCAATATGTTAATTCAAGGGAAAAACAAATAAGAAAAGTAATGGTGTCAGACAAACTAGGAGTTAATTGTATATTTTATTATTATTTATAATAATATTAAGTTATGTATTCTTAACCCTAGTAACCATATTCCTCCAAAAAAATCGTAGTTAATTATAACAGGAAGATTACACTGCAAATGTTTTTGTGTTCCTATCTAGGCCTCT
Source organism: Vernicia montana (assembly GCA_949750685.1). Taxonomy (NCBI): domain Eukaryota; kingdom Viridiplantae; phylum Streptophyta; class Magnoliopsida; order Malpighiales; family Euphorbiaceae; genus Vernicia; species Vernicia montana. Next base: position 24,232 of record CATKHJ011144467.1, read on the forward strand.
CAGCATATCTATGATCAAAGAACATTTTTCCCTTTTTTTTTCTTTATTAGTTTGTCATATTTTTTATTAATAAACTTATTTATATTTTAAATATTATAAATTTACAATTTCTTAATTAAGTTTCACTATTCATAAATAATTTTTTAGGCACTTGATTTCTAAAAACAAATTATACAATAATAAAATTGTAGATTTGAATTAAAAACTTTACTTAAAAAAGATTTTTTTGTTGACTTTCTTTTATCTCGGCGCAAGATAAGAGTTCCTCTTATCGTACGCCGTTCCCAATTATGGCGAAGAGAAAACAGAAAAAATAGAAATCACTGAAGACAAAATATGAGATTGATGAGGGTTCAATTGAGAATGAAGACATAGATCATGATCTTATACATGATTTACCACTAGAATATGAGATTCTTGAGGAGTTTGTGAGTGGTAACTCTCACTTGGAGATGCAAATTGAAGATGTGTGTATCGCGAAGGTGAGTGATGGTAGGGATTGTGATGATGTTCCTGGTGATGTTGATGCTGAGGAAGGGCAAATAATAGATCATACTGTAGTGGAGAATTCTGATAAGGTAAACCATTCTTGGTCCTTTCTGTTTAATACTAATCACGCTAGGGATAGTGGAGGTGTGCTTCATTATTGTCCTCCATTAGTGAGTAAGGGGGTTAGGGTTGCAAAATTTAATTCTTTTGATGTAAAGGAGAAGGAACAATGGAGGTTTGTTCTTTTTGGTTCTATGTTGGGGTTGAACCCTAGGTTTTTCAAAATAAATTTTTTTGCTATGAATAGGTGGGGTTCTAAGGGTTTGTTGGATGTCTAAATGATTGAAGATAATTTGTTTGCATTTCAATTTGAATTTGCTAAATTCAAGTTGTCTGCCTTACATGATGGTCCTTTCACTTTTAATAAGCATCATCTGATTCTTCAAGAGTGGTATCCTAGGATGAAATTAGAAGTGATTCAGGCTGTTAAAGTGCCAATTTGGGTTCAATTTCCAAAATTACCTTAGGAATTTTGGAATCCTTTGATGTTGAGTAAGATAGCTAGTTTGTGTGGTAGACCATTATTCACAGACCAATGCACTTTACAAAAGTCTAGGTTGTCCTATGCTAGGGTGTTAGTGGAGATGGACTTCTTGTGTGAGTTTCCACAGGAGGTGGTTTTAAGGATGAGGAGGGTCAGCAATTCTCACAAGTTGTACATTATGAATGGAGGCCTAATTTTTGTGTAATGTGTAAGGTGTTTGGTCATTTTGCTCAAGGTTGTCGCAAAACACAACCTCAATGGGTGGCCAAGAAACCTAAGGAACTAGAAGTGCCCACAATTCCTGTTGTCCTAGATTCTCAGAAGGTGCAGCCTCATACTATTCCAGTGGGGGAGATTGAGGTTCCTTCTAATGCTGAGGGCTCTGAGTCTGGTTGTGATAGAGCAGTAACAAATGTGCATTCAAGGGGGGTGTTAAGGGCAAAACTATAGCAGTGGTTTCTTTTACTTCTCAGTAGCAACATGTTTCTAATAGTGTTATTGCATATTCTAGGGCAGTTAATTCTAAAGTTGGCTCTGTAGGTGTCATTGGGGATAAGAGAGGCAGGAATGGATACAAGGATAATCCCCCTAATAGGGGTAAATGTTAGGTGCTTAGAATATGAGGGGTCTTAATGACTCTCTAAAGCAACTAGAGGCAAGGAAGTTGGTTTTGTCTAATAATCTCTAGTTGCTTTCTTAGAAACTATGTGAAATCTGAGAAAGTTAACCAAGTTTGGCAGAGGTTGGGCTTGAAGGGATGGAAAATGGTTTCAAATGTTGATTGTTGTGAATTGTGTAGAGTATGGATTTTCTATAATCCTCAACTGGTGACTGTGGTTATGTTTGGTATGACAGACCAAGTTATTCATTGTGAGGTGACACTGAATGGAGTTACTTTTTGGTGGTCTGTTATATGCCATGAATGATAGCATTAATAGGAGGAGGCTTTGGGATAATCTAACTGATGTTTCTCAGAGAGTGCAAGTCCTTTGGTTAATCTAAGGTGATTTCAATGCAATCCTTTCAAATGATGATAGATGTGGGGGGAATCCTATGCAGATAGATGTGTGTGATGAGTTCAGGTGTTGCATTAGTGAATCTGAGCTTGTAGAGCTTAAATGGACTGGGTGTAGGTATACTTGGACAAATAATCAAGAAGGGTCTGCTAGGATATGGAGGAGAATTGACAGAGTCTTTTTTAGTAGCAAATAGTTATATCAATTCCTTGGTTTAGAATGCAGGAACTTAAATGCTGGAATTTCTGATCACTCTCCAGTAATGGTGTCTTTGGGTTGTGCTGCTGCTCCAGTTAAAAGGAACTTCAGGTTCTTTAACATGTGGGTAGAACATTCCCAATTTTTAGCAATAGTTCGTGAACATTGGACTAAGGAAATGAGGGGTTGGAAGATGGTTCAGGTGTATAAGAAGCTAGCACTTCTTAGGGTAGCTTTGAGAAAGCTTAACAAGGAACATTATTCAGATATCTTTGCTAGGGTGCAGCATCACAAACAACTAGTAGAGGATATTCATGCTAAGCTTCAATCTGATCCTCTTAATCTTTATCTATTGGATAAGGAGAGAGCTTATGTGGCTCACTTGAGGAAGTTGTTAAGGTAGGAGGAAAATTTTTACAAGCAAAAGTCTAGAGTGCTATGGATTGAACTTGGTGATCACAATACTAAGTTTTTTCATCAGTCTCTTAAACAAAGGGTTGCTAGGAATAGAATTGATAGTATTACTATCAATGGTATTGTAATCACTTAATAGAGTGAAGTGGTTGATGGTTTTGTAACTTTCTATCAACACCAGTTTGGTACTATTGCCCATAGAAGTCATCATGTTGATCAGACAATTTGCTCTGCTAGTGCTTTGGTGTCTGAAACTCAAGCCAGAGATTTATGTGATGTTGTTACAGATGAGGAAATCATGACAACTATGTTCTCTATAGGCAGTGATAAAGCTCCTGGTCCTGATGGCTTCAATAGCCTTTTCTTTAAGAAATCTTGGGGAATTGTGGGTAAGGATGTTTTAGAGGCTGTGAAGGAATTCTTCAATCTAGGTAGGATGCCTTCTGAGTTGAATGAAACCCTTATCACCCTTATTCCTAAAGTTCCAAACCCAGAAGGTCCAGGTGATTACAAACTTATTGCCTACTGTAATGTACTGTATAAGTGCATTACTAAGGTAATCTTTAATAGGTTGCAAGTTATCTTGCCTTCCATCATAAGTGAATCCCAATTTGCATTTGTGCTAGGGAGAAGGATTATTGATAACATCCTTTTAGCTAATGAATTAGTTTGGGAATATTAGGAGGAGAAGGGGAAGGGTGATTGTGCTCTCAAGATTGATCTCAAGAAAGCTTACATTCCATATAGTGAAACTGTATTGAGGAAATCCTAATAGGTTTTTAGTTTCCTAATGGTTTTATAAAATGGGTGATGTAGTGTGTGAGGTCTCCCTTATATTCCATTATTATTAATGGCAATCCTAAAGGGAGGTTCAATGGGGCTAAAGGAGTTAAGCAAGAGGATCCTATGTCTCCCTTATTGTTTGTGCTTGTTATGGAGTACTTGTCAAGAAGCTTCAAGGTGATGTGTGATAATGATTTCAAATATCATTCAAGTTGCAAGTTCATGAAAATCAATCACATCTGCTTTGCAGATGATCTATTCATTTTTTGCAAAGGTCACATTCCAACAGTGACTCAGCTGCAACAGGTGCTCACTCACTTTTTTAATGTGTCAGGTCTTTAAATCAATCCTCATAAAAGCCTGGTGTATTTTAGTGGTGTTGACAGTAATAATAAAAGGCTTATTTTGGAGTTGTTAGGATTTTCTGAGGGTCATTTACCAGTCAAATACTTGGGATTGCCTCTATTTAGTCATAAGCTGTCTAAAAATGACTGTCAAATCCTCATTGAGAAGATGACTAGAAGGATCAATACATGGACAGTAAAGTTTCTGTCTTATGCTGGAATGAAGTTAAAACTTGTTTTGAGTATTCTCTTGGTAGGGGTGAGTTGTCTTTTTGGTATGACCCTTGATTTCAGGGTTATTATGTAGCAGAAAAATTCCCATTGGTTTCAATGGTGGATGTTGATGTCCCTAAACAAGCTAAGGTGAAAGATGTGTGGTATCACAAATACTGGCATCCACCTGATCCTTTGAATGAGGCAACTGCAAGAGCTTGGTAGTCATATACAGGGTCAGTGGATAGTAGCAGGGTTGATTCTACTACCTAGAAGGTTTCTTCTTTTGGTACATTTTCTATAGCTAATGCTTATTCTCATTTCCAAGGCTTAAAACCTGTAGTTTTTTGTGGCATGTGTTATGGGGTTATAATCATGTTCCCAAGCATAGTTTTGTGGCTTGGTTGGTTGTAAAGAATAAATTATAGGTCAAGACTAAATTGAAGAGTTGGGGAGTAATTTAAGAGGATGTGTGTGTTTTCTGCAATAGGGAGAGTGAAACACTTGAACATTTATTTTTTCAATGTTTTGTTACTTCTACAGTTTGGAGGAAAATTTTAGATGCTTGTTTGTATACTAGAGGTGTGCTCAGCTGGAGGAGGGAGTGGGGTTGGTGTAGCAGGAAATCTAAAGGCAGAAGCATTCTCAGCCAGATTAGGAGAATTACTGTTGTTGCATCTGTATATTACATTTGGCAAACCAAGAATCTCATCATTTTTAGCATTCAACTCATGCTGCAGTTGGTATTTTGAGGAAGATTAGGGGTACTGTATTGTTGAAAATATATTTAAAAAGATGTCATAACATGAAATTTTTAGAATTGTATAGAAAATGGCAGTTGATTTGTTGATGTAATTAGCTAAATTCTTTGTTCATTTTAGGTTGTATTGCTTATTGAATTTGCAATAAGATCTTTCTTTTGGTGTTTTGACCAAAAAAAAAAAAAAAATTGTAGATTTGAAGGTATTTAGAGATAAAATTTTATAAAATTAATCATTGATTTTGTTTGCACCAAAAATAATTTGGACATGACATGTAATTAATTTAGAGGGCTAATTATTTTTAAGCTCATTGTATTGAGTTTGACCTAATGAAATTATTTTAATTAAATTAATTAATTGATTAATTAATCAAATTTAATTAATGATATGGACCAATATTAAATGAGAGGCTCGTGAACTAATCAGAAGCCTATTAGCTATTTCACATGTGCAAAAAAAAGAAGATTCATATGATTCTACAACGTTCACTAGTAACAGTGGAATCATGTGCATAAAAAGAGGAATGTGGAAGAAGTGAAGTGGCTATAAGTGCTTACGTACCAAAGACTATAATGTTAGCCAAGTGATATACTATAATCGAAACATAATCCAAAATTATATTTATAAATAAATATAAATAAAATTACAAGATCACGAAAAATAATATAAGGAATAAGAAACGCAAACCGAGGCTTGTATTACACACAATTTCCTTAAAATAGTTTCATCCCTCACCGTCAGTACTTGAGGATTGATTTGACGTATGTCTCCCAAGATACAACAGTAACCAAGTAATTTTGAGCACCACAAAATTACTTCTTAACGAACTAGAACCGTGCTAACTTTATCACCGAGTGAAGAACAACTTTTGAAAACTAGAAAAACTTTCTAAGAACACTAAGAATACTTGGGAGACTCTAAGAGAAAGTTAGAGAGTAAAAAGCAAATGTTCTTTTTGGTGTGATTTGAAGAATGAAGAAGGCCTCCTTATATTGTGATCAAAAAGGGCAATTTGGGCTTAAAAATTAATTTATTTCATCCATAAATGTGTATGTTACAAATACATAAATCCACCATCAATAGGAATGTTACAAATCAATAAATTTATTCAAATTTCCATTCATTTTCTAACAATCCCCCACATGAATAAAAATTGAAAAAACTATGGGAAGCTCATAAACTTGGTGATAAAGTTCGGCGGTCAACACCTGCTTAGGATAGGTAGGTATAACCCTTTGAACCTTCCCTTGTGAAAATATACTTACTTTACTAGCTGACCAGTAGACATGATGTCTTTGAACTGTTCTTCCATTTATGTAAATGATAATATAGTTCACACTAGAATCTCCCTAACACAATTATGTTCTCATTATTATGTTCGTTTTGGCCATGAAAATACGCCTGGTTCTATGATAGTTTCTAAGAATCAAGCCCAAAACAATTCTTTTCGAAGCGGCCCCACTTCTCTCTCACATAGGTGATTTCTTAATCAAGAGTAACACACATTACTCTACTTGGATTTCTGACGCATAAGAATCATTAAAAGCACAGCTTAACCTTTACCTATGGGTATCACTGCTTTCATCAAAGGAATGGATAGGAGGTTAAACCCCTACAGTGATCTCACCAAGTCTTTACAATTAGGTTGTCCCTTTGAACCTAGATTTTGGGATCTCCAGTGAACTAGGTTGGGTTTCTTTTGCATTGACTTATTATTCTCTTATGGGCTTCAGCCCATTCCCCTCGATGACTTGTCAACTAACTCTCTATTTAACCACTTGGTTAGCAGATTCGCAATGTTATCCTTTGATTTTACATAATAAATAATGATAACTCCAGTTGAGAGTAGTTGTTTAATAGAATTATGTCTACGACGTATATGTCTTAACTTACCATTATACATATTACTATGTTCCCTTCTAATTGCATATTTACTATCATAATGAATGCAAATCGGTGGCACAGGCTTTTCCCATTTTTGGAATATCTTCTAAGAAATGACGAAGCCATTTAGCTTCCTCGCTACATTTATTTAAAGCAATAGCCAATGAAGATGCAATCAATTGTTTTTGGACCTATCTTCACCTTTTTAGGTGTAGATATTGCCACCTTTGCAAGACACCCCCACACTCGCATGTATTTATAAGAGGACTTTCTTCCTTTCCACAATTCATAAGGGGTTTTATCTTCTTTCTTCCAGGGCACCTTAAAAAAGGTATTTAGCCAATAAAATGGCTTCACCCCATATGTTTTGAGGTAGCCTAGAACTTATTAACATTTCATTCATCATTTCTTTTAATGTACGATTTTACCTTTCTTTCAAATTAATTATAGAGTTCAAATTTTTCTATCGCTTCGTCCTTACTTTTAAGCAAATACACATAACAATATTTTGTACAATCTACAAACGTGATAAATACTTTTTACAACCTATTGTTTGTATAAATTTTAAATCACATACATCATTGTGAATTAGCTCAAGTGGTTCAATTTTCCTTTCAATTGATTGGAAAAGAAGATCTTGTTAATTTTGCCTCAATACAAATTTCACATTTATATTTTAAATTTATATGGAATTTAGGTATGTGGTCCAAATTAATTAACCTTTTAAAGGTATTATAATTAACTTGTCCTAGTCTGCCATGCCATAAATTAGAATCCTTAAACAAGTAAATCGAAGAGGTATTTTCATTAATGTGAGTGATTATAATTACATTGAGCTTAAATAGCCCATCAAGCACATACCCTCTCCCTACATACATTCCATTTTTAGACAAAATAATTTTGTCTGACTAAAACACTATGCAAAATCCAAGCTTATTGAGCAGTGAACTGAGCACTAGGTTCTTGCAGATTTTCAGCACATACAATACATTATTTAGAGTAAGTTCTTTCCTAAAGGTCATCTTCAGTACCACTTTCCCTTCACTGAGGACTTCAGAAGTGGTAGAATTGCCCATAAATAACTTTTCTCTAGTTTTAGGGGTGAAGGTGGAGAACATGCCACATTCTGAGCACACGTGTCTTGTTGCTCCAGTATCAACCCATCATTCTTTCAGGTTTGACCCAACCAAATTCACCTTGAATATCACAACAGCGAGGCTTATGTCAGAAACATCCTATGTGATGCCGTTAACCATATGAATCTCATGGTTTTTCTTTTTCTTCTTTGGCAACTTGCATTCAGAAGGTTTGTGACCCACCCTGTCACAGTTAAAGCATTTGCCTTGGAATTTCTTTTTGGAAACTCCACCACTAGGTCCCGCCTTAGACTCCTTTTATGTTTTTGTTTTTCTTTGCAGGTGGCAGCTTTTCAATAATAGCAGCCACTTGGAAGAGTTCACTTAAGACCATCCCTTGAGCATGAATCTCATGTAAGATCACTTGGATCTCTTGTACTTGATTGATCACTTGGATCTCTTGTACTTGATTGATCACTATTTTGGAATCCACCATCATGTAATCTAGGTGATGCGAACCACAAAGACTTGCTTTAAGACCCAACGCCAATATGCTTGGAAGCGACTCCCTTGAAAAGCCAAATCAGATTTGGAACAAGGTAAAGACCCCGACCCATTGACGAACCTGTGTCAAGAACCGTAGGAATAAAGGTTTGAATGCCACAAAGTAACAACTTTGATAAGTTCGAAAGATGGTTCAAAGA
>CATKHJ011144624.1:0-13852 GCA_949750685.1 Vernicia montana
AATGACAAGAAGAGACTAGAGAGACTAGTGATGGTGGCAATTTGGTGCATTCAAGAGGATGCTTCACTTAGACCATCAATGAAGAAAGTAACACAAATGCTTGAAGGTGTTATCGATGTTTCTGTACCTCCACGCCCTTCAAACTATAGTTCAACATTCTACTCTGATCTCCTGCAATAGTGTTCTGCAATTCTTGTTTTTTTCTGGGGGGTCTATACATGTATTTAGGTAATGTTAGAAAAATAATATGAGTATAAAAGGCTTGTACTAGTTTTACAAGTTCAATGAATTGCATCAGTTATCAGAACCAGAATATGTATATTATGTGGTTCCTTACCTCATTTTTCATTATCAATTTTAAGTTTATCTTTTCATCTGTTACAAATTTTTTTGAGAATTTCAGCTTTCTTTAGTTGGAAAGTCTGGATACATTATATTAAAGCTTATAACCAAACCATCTATCATAGCCAATTGAATTAATTATTGTACAATTGTCTTGACCGGAAACGAAAGTGGAATACTCAATGGTGAAAGACCCTGAAAATTCTGATGTATATGTTTGGAGCCTTCCTCTTTCAAGGAAAGCAAGTTTTTCTTTTTTCCTGTGCTAATGGCTTTACCAAGTTTTCAATATCTCTGCTGCCTCTTGCTTCCTTTTCTTATACCACCATTTCTTGTAGTTTCTCAAACTAGCAACAACAAGAACATTACTTTGGGATCATCTCTGCTTGCTTCTGATGACTCTTCTTCATGGAAATCACCTTCTGGTTATTTCCCCTTTGGTTTTCGCCTCCTTGAAAATCATTCATCCTTCCTACTTGCAATCTGGTATGACAAAATTCCAGAGAAAACTATAGTTTGGACTGCAAATGGTCAAACTCCAGTGCCAAAAGGATCAAGAATTGTTGTGGTTTCAAGTAGCAATTTTTATCACAGGGTGACTTAAGATTATGATGGAGTTCTTGCACAATATGCACCTCCCAAGGCTTCAGTTAATGGAACTTGGGATCAATCATGGTTTCCTGTCTGGGCAATTCCTGAAAACATCTGCATAAACATTAGAGGCACATTAGGAAGTGGAGCTTGTGGGCTTAATAGCTACTTCATTCTTGACTCGAATCGCCGGCCAACATGTGAATGCCCTCCTGGATATTCATTCTTTGATGCAAATAATAAATTTGCTGGCTGCAAATTAAACAAAATACCAAAATGTGGGGCATGTAATTTTAAAAAAATAATTACAAAGATATGCTAGTTTTGAAAATAATAATAGATTTTTGAATTCTGACTTTAAAATTAGTATTAATACTTCCGGCTTTGTTGAAAATCTGAAACTCGTATTAATAAAACCAGTTTTGCAGGGCCAGCTGATATACCACCAGCTTTTAATGACAAAGCCAGTGATTAAACTACCGGTTTGTGAACTCAACTGCCACCCCTAATTCAATCTATAATAAATCTAACGGTTGGAAATGATTCAAGCAAATTTAAAAACCATCGATAATGTAATGTAATTTTCTTCTTCATTCTTCACATGCCTATAATTTTTTTAACCTCAACTTATATTTTTTGGATTTGTTAATTTTGTGTCAAATAATATTTAATGTGTGTTTGCTAGAATTAGTTTATATAATTTTGTTTTACAAATTTGTCAATTTTATCCTTTAAATTTTGAACTTATCATACATTATTATTTCAATATTAAAGACAACCAAAGAAAAAAAAATTTCAACCCAGCTAAAAACACCATAAATAAAAATTAAGTTAATTAAATTATATAAAATATAATTAATTGTTAATTAAATTTAATAATATCAGCAAAATAATATAATATAAATTAATTTAGAATATTATTTAATTATATTATATATTTAATATATAATATATTTCATTAATTTATTTAAAATATATTGAATTTAATTAATTCGATTAATTATAGTTAATTATTTTAAAATATTGTTTAATACGATAATATTAATATTATTTAATATTATATAATATAGTAATTAAGTTAAAATTTAATATTTAATATTTTTATTTAATTAATTTAATTTAATATAATTATTTTGTTAACTATAATTATTTAAATTAATTATGTTTAATAATTTCACTAATTCCTTTTTTACTCCCCTATGTCGCCAGTTAGTGAAATGTTTATTTAAGTTAGAAAAGTTAAAAATATTTAATTAAATTTAACTAATATAATCAAAATAATATAATATAACTTAATTTAGAATATATTAGTTAATTATATTATATATTTAATATATAATATATTTCATTAATTTATTTTGATTATATTGAATTTAATTAATTCGGTTAATTATAGTTAATGAAGTTAGAATATTGTTTATTACTATAATATTAATATTATTTAATATTATATTATTAGTATAATATATTAATTTAGTTAATTAAATTATATCTAATATTATTAATTTTCATTTAATTAATTTATATTTAATATAATTATTAAGTTAACTATAATTAATTAAATTATTAATGTTTAATAAAAATAAAGTATGTTAATAATATTTAGTTTAGTATTTTAATAGTGTTTGATTTTTGTTATTATGTTGGTTATAGTTTAATGTAATTTGTATAATAATTTGTATGTTTTTATTTTTTTATGTTTTTATTTTTTGTTAATATTGTATGTTTATTTTTTATTATTAATTGTTATTTAGTTTAAAATGTTATTATTATTTGTTATTATAACCATAAAAATGTTTAAATTACAAATATATAAACTAATAATAATAATGAAATTTATAATAATGAAATTTATAATAATATTAGGATTCAAAATTAAATTTTGATCTTGTATAATTTATTTATTAATCAATAGATTTAATTTACGAAATAAATTATAAAATGAAGATTTAAAGTATAATAATAATAACAATAATAATAATAATGATAATAATAATAATAATAAAATTTTTAATAGTAATAATAATAATTACTAATAAAAATAAATATTTTTTTTCACCGTAAAAATAAATATTAACACTCAATGGAATAGCAAGGATCTATTGGTTTGCAGTGGTGCAAAAAAGCAATGCTTGCATAAGAAGAGAGAGAAACCGGCATTTACATTGCCGGTTTCGTTTAGCCCCATAAAACTGATTTTATTAATATGGATTTCAAATTTTCAACAAAGCTAGAAGTATTAATGCTGATTTTAAAATCAAAATTCAAAAAGTAGTCAACTCATTCATGTTTCTGTTTATTAACAGAAATATGCCAGCATGGCAATCCTAAACTGAATGATGTAACCAATCATATGTTAGAGGCAGTTAGCAAGTTCAAGTTAGTTATAGATTTATTATGCACGAGTTTGTGCAGTAGCTTAGCTTACACTCTTCCTCACTCTGTATATAAATGTTTCTTATCTTCCTTAATGAATCAGTTTTTCATTTTCCTCATTCAATAAATTTGTTATGGTATCAGAGCATACTTTCTCATTTTTCCAGATATTTTCTTCTCTCTCTTGATTTTTTCCAGATATTTTTCTATACTCTGTTATTTTCCATCATTTTCTCGAATTTTCTTAGCATCCAAACAAGTTCTATTTTCCTGATTTCTTCATTCCTTTCATGGTGAATACTACTAGACCAAAAGATCTTCCCTTTAGTCTCTATTATCTTCACGTTAATGAAAATCCAAGCCTAATCTTAGTTTCACCAGTGTTATCTAGTCCTAATTACCACTCATGGTTTCAAGCTATGAAAATGGCACTTTTGTTAAAGAATAAACTGAAATTTGTTGATAGAAGCATCACGATTCCAGCAAGGACGTATCAGATCTATTCAGCCTGGGAAAGATGCAATACGATGGTTTTATCTTGGCTCATTCATGCTGTTTCTCCTTCAATTGCTCAGAGTATAATTTGGTTTGATAATGCAGCTGATGTGTGGAAGGATCTTCATGATCGATTTTCTCAGGGAGATTCTTTTCGTATCTCTGAATTGCAAGAAGAAATTTTTGCTTGCAAACAAGGTACTATGTCTGTAACCGATTACTTCACTCATTTGAAGTTACTTTGGGATGAAATGATTAATTTGAGGCCAATACCAAATTGTTCTTGTAATCCTCAATGCCATTGCAATGCTCTCACTAGAATTCGCAATTATCAACACAATGATTATGTAATTCGTTTTTTGAAAGGATTGAATGATAATTTTGCACATGTTAGATCTCAGATCATGCTACTTGAGCCACTTCCTTCTATAAACAAATCGTTTGCTTTGGTTGTACAATAAGAGAGACAACTTAATTATGGTATTTCTGATAATCATCACTCTGAGGTAGATGCAACAACCTTCTTTGTTAAAGGAAATGCAAATTTAGCTTTCAAAAGGACTAATAACTTTGGTAATTTTGGAAATAATATTGGTAATTCTGGTTTCACTACTAAGAAGCCAGTATGTTCTTACTGAGGATGGGAAGCACATTCTGTGGATAAATGCTTTAAGAAGCATGGATATCCACCAGGTTATGTTCCAAAGTACAAACGCATATTATCCTCAACTAATCAACTTGAAGCTAATAGTCAAGTGTTTGAAGAATCTCAGTTTTTTTTCGCTCCTATTCAGCATCAGACTAATCTCAAAGTTGCTGAGATAGCACTTACTCAAGATCAAATAAATAAACTTTTGACTTTGATTGATACACCATCATCAACAAGTTCTTAAGTCAATATTGCAGCAACCACATCAACTTCCATCTCAGAAATGGCAGGTATTTCATCATGTTTTTCAGTCACAGTAAAACAAACACATATATAGATTGTTGATACCGGTGCAACAGATCATATTATTTATTCTCTTGATATGTTTTACTCATACAAGGTTGTTACTAATGTGTTTGTTATACTCCCTAATGATCAGTTGGTGCCAGTCACTCATATTGGTGAAGTTCATCTTACTAAAACATTAATTATTCATAATGCATTTTATGTCCCTGTTTTTTCATTCAATCTGATTTCAGTTACCCAATTAACTAGTGCTTCTGATCATTGCCTAATCTTTAAAGGTGATTATTGTTTTATACAGGACCAGTGCTGGAAGATGATTGGTTTGGCTAAGAAGGAAAATCGACTTTACCAATTAGATCAATCCTATAATTCTATTTGTAATTCAGTTTCTTCACTACCTTCTAGTTGTGATAATTCAGTTTCAACTTTTAATAATCTGTGGCATCTTTGTTTTGGCCATGTATCAGATCAAAGACTCAAATTGTTGAATAATATTGGTAGTTCAATTTTTTTTAAAAATTCTTCTACCTGTGATGTGTGCCATTTTGCTAAACAAAAAGGTCTATCATTTCCTACTAGTACATCAGTTGCTAAAGAGTGTTTTGATCTTATGCACACTGATATTTGGGGCCCTATGTCAGTCCCTTCTTTCTCTGGACATTCCTATCTCTTAACAATCGTAGATGATCATAGTAGGTGTACCTGGTTATTTCTAATGAAACACAAATCAGAGGCTCGAGTTTTACTTCAAAACTTTTGCACATTTGTCACTACTTAATTTTCCAAAAATATCAAGTGCATTCGCAGTGACAATGGCAAAGAATTCATCATGCCAGACTTTTATGCCTCAAAAGGAATTCTTCATCAAACATCTTGTGTCAAAACACCACAACAAAACAGTATTGTGGAACGCAAGCACCAACACATCTTGAGTGTAGCAAGAGCACTCAGATTTCAAGCTAATCTCCCTCTTAAATTTTGGAGTGACCGTGTCCTTCATGCAGTTTACCTTATCAATAGAGTTCCTTCTCCTGTTCTTAATAATCTCACACCATTTCAAGTTTTATTTCAAAAACCTCCCTCCTTTTCTAATCTCAAGGTCTTTGGATGTCTCTGTTTTGCCTCCAATCATGATAAAATTCAATCCAAGTTTGATTATAGAGCATCAAAATGTATCTTTTTGGGCTATTCCACTGGAACTAAGAGGCACAAAGTCTATGACTTACATTCCAAACGTATTTTTTTTATCCAGAGATGTTCAATTTTTTGAACACATTTTTCCTTTTCAGGATCCAACACCTTTTGTTCCAGTTTCTAATTCTTCATTTCCTGATTTTGTCCTACCTACTCTTCCTAATTTTTTCTTCTTCTGATATCTTTGAATCACCATCTTCACATATTCCTTCATCACCATTTTCTATTCAACCCATACATTCTCCACATCAAATAGATCAATCTTCACATACTCAGTCTTCTCCTTTGATTCCTATTTCATCATCAATTCCACCAACATCAATTCCGCCACCACCATCAATTTTGCCACCATCTCAGACTTCACATCCTCCTTTGAGATGTTCCACCAGACATAAACACACTCCCTCCTATCTTCAGGATTATCAAATTGGTAAAGGGATCATAACTTCTGAAGCTTTAATCAATTACCATACAGCACCAGGTACTTCATCACCTCATTCTTTATCTCATATTATTTCCAACACATATATTTCTCTTTCTCATAGAATTTTCTCAATCACTATCCTATATACCAAAGAACCTAAAACCTATACAGAAGCAATTAAACATGAGTGTTGGCAATTGGCTATGCAAAAGGAATTAGAAGCTCTGCAAGCTAACAATACTTGGGAATTAACAGATCTTCCTCCTCACAAGCAACCCATTGGTTGTAAATGGGTTTATAAGATCAAATACAGAGCTGATGGGAGTATTGAAAGACACAAAGCACGTTTAGTGGCAAAAGGCTACACTCAACAAGCTAGCATTGATTATCTTGACACCTTCTCTCCAGTAGCTAAGATGACAACTATAAGAACACTTCTAGCTATTACAGCAGCTCAGAATTGGTTTCTTCACCAGCTTGACATTAACAACGCATTTCTTCATGGGGATTTGAAGGAAGAAGTGTATATGGAAGTCCCTCTAGGTTTCCCATCTAAACAACACCAAGTCTGCAAATTATTAAAGTCCTTATATGGACTCAAACAGGCAAGCCGTCAATGGTATGCTAAATTATCTTCTGCATTACTAGCCAATGAGTATACTCAAGCCACATCTGATCACACTTTGTTTTTCAAATCCATGTCTACATCCTTCACAGCTCTTTTAATCTATGTAGATGATGTCATTTTGGCTGGCAATGACATCTCTGAGATTAATTCTATGAAAGTGTATCTTGACAAAACTTTTCAAATCAAAGACTTGGGGGCTCTTAAATTCTTTCTTGGCTTTGAGGTTGCAAGATCAGACAAAGACATCAATTTATGTCAAAGAAAATATGCTATGGACATACTATCTGACACTGGATTTTTAGAAGCTAAACCAGCAGCCACTCCAATGGTTCAATCCTTAAATCTCCAAGAAGACCACAATCCTTTACTTGATGACATTTTTTCATACAGGAGATTAATAGGTCAATTGTTGTATTTAACAACCACACGCCCTGATATTTCTTTTGCAGTATAACAATTATCGCAATTCCTAGACAAATCTACTGAAAATCATCTCAAGGCTGCCCACAGAGTTCTTAGATACATTAAGAAGGCTCCTAGTCAAGGGCTATTCTTTTCCAGCACTTCATCTCTTCAATTGAAAGCGTTCTTAGACTCTGATTGGGCTTCTTGTCCCACAAGCAAGAAGTCAATCACAGGTTTTTGTGTTTTTCTTGGATCTTCCTTAATTTCTTGGAAATCTAAGAAACAAAACACTGTTTCTCATTTTTCTTCTGAAACTGAATATCGTGCTTTAGCTGATGCTACTTGTGAGGTTCAATGGATATTATATTTGCTTCGTGAGTTCTAAATTTCTCATCCTCAAGCAGCTCATATTTATTGTGACAACCAATCTGCAATTCACATTGCTGAGAATCCTGTTTTCCATGAGCATACAAAACATATAGAAATTGATTGTCACCTGGTTAGGGAGAAGGTTGCTAATGGTGTTGTTTAATTGTTTCCTGTTTCTTCTTCCAACTAGTTTGCAGACTGCCTCACCAAACCTTTTGCTTCAACACTGTTTTATTCGTTTATATCCAAGCTAGGCCTACATAATGTGCATGCTCCAGTTTGAGGGGGGCTATTAACAGAAATATGCCAGCATGGCAATACTAGACTGAATGATGTAACCAATCATATATTAGAGACAGTTAGCAAGCTCAAGTTAGTTATAGATTTGTTATGCACGAGTTTGTGCAGTAGCTTAGCTTACACTCTTCCTTACTCTGTATATAAACGTTTCTTATCTTCCTTAATGAATCAGTTTTTCATTTTCCTCATTCAATAAATTTGTTACTGTTAGTATTTTCAAAACTAATATATCTTTGTAATTATTTTTTTAAAATTACGTGCCCATGAAAAAAGCCCCAAAATGTGAGGAAGGAGGTCCTAAACCAGAAGACATATATGATATATGATATGCAAATGTTGTCTAACACTTTTTGGCCTACTTCAGATTATGAACGACAGCTTCCATATAATGAAGATGAATGTAGAGAATCATGTTTACATGATTGTCAGTGTGTTGTTGCTGTTCTTAGAGATGGGAATTGCTAGAAGAAGAAATTAGCACTCTCCAATGGCAGAGTGGATCCAAGCACTCATGGTAAGGCCTTTATCAAGGTGGTGCAACTTGATTTTGTTGAGGCTGATCTTAGCAACACAGAGAAAGATTAAAGAACTCTTGTGGGATCAATTCTTTTAGGTACCTCAGTGTTCTTCAACTTCTTATTTGCAGCAGCAATTTTAGTACTTGCATATTTCTTATCTCATAACTGACAGGCTCAGGCCCTTCCTAAAGTACAGAGTTTGTTGGAAACAAGTGTCAAATCTTATACTTATAAACAACTCAAAATAGCCACAAATGAGTTCAAAGAAGAATTAGGAAGAGGTTCTTTTAGAACTGTATATAAAGGAGTATTGCCATCAAACACAAGAAATGTTGTCGCAGTGAAGAAGTTAGACAAGGTAGTACAATAAGAGGAGGAAGAATTCAAGACTGAAGTGAATGTGATAGGCCAAACCCACCACAAGAATTTGGTTAGACTGCTTGGATTTTATGACGAAGGGCAGAACAAGCTTCTGCAGGTCTATGAGTTCATAGAAAATGGCTCATTAGCTAGCTTGCTCTTTGGATTTTCAAGGCTTGATTGGAACATAAGAATACAAATGGCAATTGGGATTGAAAGGAGGCTTGTGTACTTGCATGAAGAATGTAGTAGGCAGATTATCCATTGTGATATTAAGCCTCAAAACATACTTCTCGATGATTCATTAACAGCAAAGATTTCTGATTTTGGATTGGCAAAGCTATTAATGAGTGATTATACTAGAACTCAAACAACAATTATGGGGACTAGAGGATATGTAGCACCTGAGTGGTTTAGGAACGCACCGATTTCAGCTAAAGTGGATGTTTATAGTTTTGGAGTCATCCTATTAGAGATAATTTGCTGCAGGAAAAGCCTTGAAACGGAAACTGAGAATGAAGAGGAAGTAATACTTGTCAACTGGGCCTCTGATTGTTATAGACAAGGAAGGTTAGATAGGCTGGTTGAAGATGAAGAAGAGGCAATGCAAGACATGAAGAGGTTGGAAAGGCTATTGATGGTGGCCTTTTGGTGCATTCAGGAGGATCCTTCTTTAAGACCTTCCATGAAAAAAGTTATTCTGATGCTTGAAGGTGCTGCAGATGTTTCTGTACCCCCATTTCCTTTTCCTTCAAATTCAATCTGTTGAAATAATACTTAGCAAAGTTATGTTTCACTTCACACATTAATTCTGTTTAATATTAACAAGTATTGATTAATGTAGCACTTCATTTGGTTAATTACATTACTATATTTTTTTTCAAGTTAAAGAGCTATTAGTCCCCAGTCTTTGTCTATGTTTTCCAACTCCATAGCATAAAAGAGTTCTTACATTGTTATTTCTCCTTTACATTATTTCTTGAGAAAATTTTCTTTCTTTGTTTTCTATTTTCTAAAGATTCTGTAGAAAAGCAAAATTATTTCTACAAAGAACTCTGAAATATCTCAAACTAAGAAGTCATAATTGTCTAAACTTGATATAAAAGCTAATAAAGAATTGAAATAAACTAGTTCAAAACAAATCATAGATACAATGCATCATATAGATTTATAATAAATTAGAGAGTTTTGCTGTAAATTATTTCTAAGAAATTTCTCTTCAACCACTCTTTGACTAGTAAATTAAAACTAAGTCTTCTAAATATGAGGAGACTTCTAGAAACTTTAAAAAAAAAAAAATCCCTCAAGCAGAAAGTAGTATGCTCCTACGTTAAAAATGCAGCATTTAGAGTGATACTTATTTTTCTTTTTTTCTTTTTTTTAAGAAACACATGAGTTTTCTGCCTTTTTCTAATCCTTGATAAGAAGTAAACAAACTTTATTTACATATATAATTGAGAAGGAAGATGAACAATAGACCAAAACTTAGACTATGTTTGGTTCATGAAATTGAGTAGGAATAGCATAGTTATTATGTAAGAATTAGTTATTCCTTATTTTGGTTCAAATTTTAGATAAAGAATACTAATTCCATGGAATAACAATTGTACAATTTTTATGAAATACATATTCCACCAAAAATTAAAGAATTGGTATTTTTAAGATTATGGAATAGAGTATTTTCATTTTTACCTTTAAAAAAAATTAGTAAGTCCAATCTAATAGTTATTTTATACTATGAATCAAATTTTGGAATTGAAATAATTATTTTATTCCTAACCTATTCTATTACTTAGGAATAGTTATTCTGTTTTGCGAACCAAACACGGCTTTAAAGGAAAAAGTTTTCTTAATTTGAAAAATTGATAGTAGACCTATATATGGTACATTTCACTTTCATTGAATTAATCATCCTTGCATGTTCCGCTCCAATTCAAATTAATAGCTAGGTTAATTATTATTTAGTCCTTCAGGTTTTACTTAATTTATAAGTTAAGACTCGTATTTTGGAAATTGAATTTATTGTTTCATATTATTTCATTCAGTTCATTAATTAATTATTCCCTTCAATTTTTTGTTAACTTAAATGGTGAATTACGATTTAATCCTTGGAATTTTTTAAAATATAGGTTCTAATTAGTGAATTATGTCTAATTTCAAGAACTAATTAATAATAATTTACTCTAACTTTAGGGACTAAATAATAATTTACTTTAAAACTTTTTATATAAACTTACTGTAATCTATAGTGGAAAATTTAAAAAAAAGAACTAAATAGTTAATGAAATGATAATATTGGAGACCTATTAATTTGATTTTCAAAATAGAGATTTCTGACTTGTAAATTAGATCAAATTTCAAGGACTAAATAATAATTAACCCTTAAAAGAAAAATTCATGAAGTCCTGCTAATTTATTTCATAGGCACATTTTTACTTTGAGGATATTTCATAGGCATATTGGTTTGACAATTTCTAAACACAACTTCAACCATTGCATGGAAAAGTAGAACAAACCAACCAAGCAAAATGTTTCCAACCATAAATAGAAATCTTGTGATTATGAACTTAACACAGAAATGGCTTCCTTATATGTCCATCTTCTTCTTTCTTTCTTGTTTCTGCATATTCTTCCTTTCCTTTCTACAGTTTTTGCAATTAACTGTGCACAAAAACTAGGCTCATCTTTATCTTCCCTTGATAAAAAATCTTGGGTTTCACCATCTGGTGAATTTGCTATGGGATTCCATAAACTGCCCAATGATTCCTTCCTGCTTGCTATCTGGTTTGAAAAAATACCTGATCATACTATAGTTTGGTCTGCAAATGGTAACAATCCAGCACCACCAGGGTCTACTGTTAACCTGACAGATACTGATGGAAAGCTTGTAATCCATAATTCTAATAGAAGAGTGTTATGGGAGAGTCCAACAGGAAGTGCCAAAGCCATTTGTGCTGCTATGAATGATGATGGCAACTTCATGCTTCTAGATGAAAATTATGAGCCCATATGGCAGACCTTCAAAAATCCTACTGACACAATCCTGCCTGGCCAAATACTGGAAATTCCCAGTAACCTCAAGTCTCGCTATTCGCAAGAAGATTACAGTGATGGGGATTTCCAGCTCAGTTTGCAGCCTGATGGCAACCTGGTGCTTTACTCTTTACCAGTTGACATTTCATCTGCTTATTGGGCAACCATGTTGTTGAAAAAAAATGCCTCTTATAAGTTGGTCTTTGATAAAACTGGATCTATATACCTTCAAGAAGCGAACAACAGGATCTATAACCTGACACAAAAAGATACTGGGTCAAGCGAAGATTTCTACCACATGGCAAGAATTGACTATGATGGAGTATTTACACAATATCGTTACCCTAAATTCAACCGCTGTGAACAGAACTGGAGTGTAGTGCAAAGAATTCCTGAAGATATTTGCCTCAGACTCACAAAAGAGATAGGTAGTGGTGTTTGTGGATACAATAGCTACTGTATTGCAATAAATGGGAAGCCTGAATGCTTATGTCCTGATGGTTATTCTTACCTGAAACCAAATGCTCCAATGGAAGGATGTAGACCAGATTTTGAACTTCCTAGCTGCTTGCCTAATGGATGGGATGCAAAACATGAACAAATACATTTCTATGTGTACGACAACACAGATTGGCCACTATCTGATTATGATCTTCAGATTGGAGAAGGCGTGGATTTGGAGACATGTAAACAGTTATGCCTTACTGATTGTTTCTGTGCAGTTGCCATTCATAATGGTCAAAAATGTTGGAAGAAGAAGTATCCTCTGTCCAACGGAAGAAAAAGCATAGGTGTAAACAGAACAGCTCTAGTGAAGGTACCCAAAAATATTGCAGCACCTGGCATAACTAAAAATTACAAGTCAACTTTGGTCCTTGTCATATCAATACTCCTGGGAAGTTCTGTGTTTGTGAATATTCTTCTGCTATTAGCCATATCTTTCGCCATCTTCTTGTATAACAACAAGTTACTGAATTTCTCATCAGTTTCAAGTGTTTCTGCTACAAATGTTAGAAGCTATACATACAAAGAACTTGAAGAAGCAACTGGTGGCTTCAACCAGATACTGGGTAAAGGAGCTTTTGGAACAGTTTATAAAGGAGTCTTAGCATCAGATCATCCCAGAAGGTTCATAGCAGTCAAGAAGCTAGATAAAGTAGAACAAGAAGGCCAGAAAGAATTCAAAACAGAAGTTAGTGTAATTGGTCAGACACACCACAAGAACTTGGTCCGTCTTCTTGGTTTTTGTGAAGAGGGGGAACACCGGCTTCTAGTATATGAGTACATGAGCAATGGATCTTTGGCGAGCTTCTTGTTTGGAATAACAAGGCCTGACTGGAATCAAAGAGTACAGATTTCATTTGGCATTGCTAGAGGGCTATTTTACTTGCATGAAGAATGCAGTACTCAAATAATCCACTGTGACATAAAGCCTCAAAACATACTCTTAGATGAGTTCTTAACACCCAGGATTTCTGACTTCGGATTGGCAAAGCTTTTGTTGGCTGAGCAGTCTCGTGTAGCTCGCACAAACATTAGAGGCACTATCGGGTACTTTGCACCTGAATGGTTCATGAAAGGCTCTATCACAGTTAAAGTTGATGTATACAGTTTTGGTGTTATGTTACTAGAACTCATTTGTTGCAAGTCCAGTGTTGTATTTGGAATGGGAGATCAAGAAGAGGCACTTATGGACTGGGTTTATGATTGCTACATCAAAAAGAAGTTGGATAAATTGGTTGAAAATGATGAAGAAGCAAGAAATGACAAGAAGAGACTAGAGAGACTAGTGATGGTGGCAATTTGGTGCATTCAAGAGGATGCTTCACTTAGACCATCAATGAAGAAAGTAACACAAATGC
>CATKHJ011145093.1:0-12031 GCA_949750685.1 Vernicia montana
TTTTTCGAGGGGGCGCTGCCCCCTTGACCCCTGCCCGCTAACCGGCTAGCGGGACCGCCGTACCGGCTCTGCGTAGCGCACAAAACTTAGCAGGTGTCAAGCTGCGGCAGTATCTTAGGGGTGCAAAATTGAGGGTTCACACAGATGCCCTAGCCACTTTAGCCTCAATGATAGATGTGAGTGACAACGAAATACACAGGCCTATTGTCATTGAACTGAAGAGGCAGCCTGGGTATTACGCCATGTGTATGAGTCTTCAACTAGCCGATGTCAAAACTTGGTTTTGGGATATCCTCAATTATATTCAAAACGGTAAATACCCAGAAGGGGCCTCCAAAACAGATCAGAGGACTCTGAGGCAGTTAGCTGCTAACTTCATACCTAATGGGGACGTTCTATACAAGAGAGCCTGGGACAACATCCACATGAGGTGTGTGACTGAAGAAGAAGCCTAACAGATTATGGAATGGGTCCATGGCGGGGAAGAAGGCCCGCACATGAAGGGCATTGCTTTGGCTTGGAAAATCATGAATTTGGGTTACTTCTGGCTGACCATGAATGAGGATTGTGCGAAGTATGTGCAGAAATGTCATAAGTGTCAAATCTTCGCCAAGCTACAGCATCGGCCATCTGTGCCACTGAATCCCATAACAACACCATGGCCTTTTACCACCTGGGGCATAGATGTCATCGGAAGAATTTCTCCGAAGTCCTTTAGTGGTCATGAATACATTCTGGTAGCTATGGACTACTTTTCAAAATGGATTGAAGCGGCGCCATATCAGGTCTTGAACTCTAAAAAGGTGGCCCATTTCATCCGAACCAATATCCTTTATCGGTTCGGAACCCCCTTCTAGATAATCACTGATAATGGGTCTCACTTTCAGAAAGAAGTAGTCCTACTACTCCAAAGAGAAGGAATTCAGCATCACCGCTCCTCTCTCTACCGGCCACAGACTAATGGGGCAGTTGAGGCTACCAATAAAACCATTAAGATCATTCTACAGAAAACCATTATGAAGCATAGAGACTGGCATGAGCATCTACCTGCCGCTTTATGGGGATACAGAACCACAATCCGCACTCCTACATGGGCAACCCCATATGCCTTGGTTTATGGAATGGAGGTTGTCCTCCCTATTGAAATGCAAATCCGCTCTGCTAGGGTGATGAGAGAAAGCCAGCTAAACGAAGCAGAGTGGATTAGAGGCTATCATAACCAGTTGAATGCCATCCATGAAAAGAGAATGGATGCAATGTATAGAATTCAAGGTTATCAGCAGAAACTCGCCAGACACTTCAAAAAGAAGGTGAAAGACAGAGGCTTGCAAGAGGGAAACCTGGTCTTGAAGGAGATCCGAGCTCCTGTACACGATCCAAGAGGAAAGTTCAGACCAAATTGGGCTGGACCATACGTACTCATAAAGATCCTATCCGACGGAGGTACTATCCTCATGGACGTGGACGGAAATGCGTTCTCCAACCCTTGCAACCTGGATCAGCTGAAGAGATACTGTCTTAAATTGATATCTATATTTAATTTTGTTGTATCTGTAATCAGAACTACGTGGACCTGATTCTCCCTAAAAAATGAATGACAGAAAAATGATGTAAGGGATACGTAGGCAGCTCGACTCGGGTGCGGTCCAAATCATAGTAAAATGCATTTTTGTTTTAATGACAAAACATCCCATTCTCATTTTATCTGTATCTAATGCATCAATCATTTGATTTCTTTTGTCTAAAACAATATAAGTAAAAAAAAAAATACTGAAAAGTGCTCGCTAAGTTGAAAACCCGTAAGGGCGGCTTAGGCAAAAATTAGAGCAGAATAAAAGATGTCTCATATATTGATGATCAGATTTTACAAGATACAATCCATCATCACAAAAAAAGGATAGGCTTTTTCTATGTCATCTATAGCTTATCCTATATCGTATAGTCATTTCAGCTTGCAGGCATGAACAAAAATAGAATACCTACAGCAAAAGTCCTAAACAGCTACAAAGCAAAATAAAAAGAAAAAAACAATGCCATGTCCAGATCTAAACTATCCTCCTCCTCTTCCTGGGATGCACATCCCGTGTGCTGTCGTCCGAGTCTGATCCCCTCACAATCTCGTGAATCTCCTCCAAGGTCAAGTCTGTCCTCAAAGTCTCAGTAGCCCCCTCAGCTGTAGTAGGCAGAGCACTGGTAGAACCTGAACTGACCCCCACGGTCATCCTAAAAAGCCTGATTTGAGTCCCTGCAGTTCCAGAACTGCTCCCTGAAATCCCCCTTTGTGCAATAGCAGCCTGGGAACCATTCCTCGCTACTGCAATAGGAATCCTCCTCGAAACACGAGAAACAGCAGTCCTCCTCTCCGCTCTAGCAGTAGTAACCCTCCTCTACACCACGACTGTAGTGCCCCCTGCCTCCTCACTACAGTCACTATCTCTTTTGTCACTGCCACTGCAGTCTGAGTCACCGATGCAGCCTGTAGTGTCAGACTCTTTGTAGCTCCTCGAATCTCCTCTGAAGGTCCTCTCTCTCTCCCTGTCTGTCCTATTGTCTCATCACCCGCTACACCCCCAGTAGCCTCTCCCTCCTCTGTAGTGTCACCCTCTATCTCTCTGAGCAAGGCAGCTCGGTGCTCTCTCTCAATAGGCCAAACCACCTCAACCAGCCAACTGGTATAGCCTTCAGTAGTCCTGAAGCCAATCCCTGGACGTACCACATGATAACTCCTCATCCAGCCACCCCTGATAGCTCTGGGAATGGGAGCTGTAATCTGTGCAGACTCTAGAAAAGGTATGACTGGAGGCACGTCCTGAGTCTGGCCCATCTGCCTCATAACTCTAGTCCACTGATAAAAGGACATCCAACTCAGACCAAGCAAACAGACTACTCGGTACCCATGACTCATGGTCATGAAAGACCTAATGTCGTACCACTGGCAAAGCCAAAGTATGTCCTCCGGGGCAATCTCCAGCAGCCACCCTATCCACTCCCTGACCGAACCTCGGCGAACCTGGATCGGCCTCATTCGATACTGAGAAGCTGTATAAGGACTCCTCGTCGGGGGAGCCACCACACGAAGATGATCCATAAGTCAGACCTGCAAGATAACCCAAAAGTCCAAAATCAGACACTCATAAAACACCAATCATTGGAAGCATAAACACAAATATATTTTTTCCTCACCTGAAGAATAACGGGAGAGACTGTCCATCTCTCTAGACCCCGCACACAGCAGTCCAAACTCAACAGTGTCTTAGCCAACACTACCCCAGCCACAGAACGACTCTGCTCCATCTGGAGTACCAAGCCAGTCACTCTGGCGTCACCCCATCCAACAGAACCGGGGAACAGATAACCTGCAGCCAAACAGAAAATCAGGGCCCTCATCCTGAGTCTCTGTCTCCTCATGTCCCTAGAGTCACCAATGTCCCAAAATTCTGCAATCACTGCAGTCAGATCCACCTGGCCATCAATAACCATTTGGCTCGCCGCATCCTCAGGCAGGTCTAAAAACTCCTGAAAAATCTAAAAATGACCCACTCTAAACTCCGGCACCACCAGCACTGCCTCAGGATCACAGCCGAGTATGGCACTGAACTCCTCAAATGTGGGACAAAGCTCCTTCATGGCCGCACCAAAGAGAAAAACACGGGCCATCGAATCCCAAAACCTAAAACAGGCTCTTAGAAAATCCCAATCCACTCGAACTCCTCGCAATGTCACCATCGCTGCAATGCCATATCTACCCAAATTGATCCTCTCCACCATCTCGAGTTTCTTGGTCCATACATGCATACTATGATTGAAATACGGCTCCATTAATGTGAAAATCAGAAGAAAACAAGTGAAGAAAGGATAGAAGAATGAAAACTAAAGCAAAATTCAAGAAACGGGCAGAGTTTTGGCTCAAAAACCAAGGATTTGTGGTTTTTGTCTCGGGATAAGTGCCTATTTATAGGCAAATGGCTGTCACATCAAGAAGAAAGAGAAAACTGCTAAAAAATGACTCTGCCGCCAGATATACTAGCGGATCCGCCAAGGTGTGTGGCGGCAGCTGCCACTTCCACTGGCTGATTCGCCAAACACTCTGGCGTCTCTGCCAACCATTCTGGCAGATGCACGACCTTTTTTGTCCCTTTTCAGCTTTTTGGTCTCCCACAACACCAGCAGGGCCCCGCACGGTTTCAGGCTGTTTTCTTCCCTCCCTGGGACAAAAAATTCAAGAACCAGGACTTTTTCAGAGTTTTCGAGACCGGGGTCGAGCAAAAACAATAAATTGGAGTCGTAATTCAACAAAAGTCACGTCTTAGGGCATGCATTCTTTGCACAAAAATTGCATACATGGCATATAATTTTTGTTATTTTGCAGAACGTGTATCCACGACGCATAAACATACACAGTAGAGCAAAACATTAAAAGGGTCACATAATAAATCATGCATACACGAGCATACATCATCGGCATCATCAAAACACATAACAAGGAATAAAAGTGCATACATTAGTGCATGATCATAATAGTACAGTCATCCATAAAAGTACTTTCTCCCGCCAGGGGAGTAAAAAAAGAGAAATCGATAACAGACAATATGTTGTCGCCCGCCAGGGGCATACGAATACAGTCATCCAGAATATTGCTACTGCCCACTAAAGATGATACAGTCATCCATATAAGTATTATCTCCCATCAGGGGAGTAAAATAGAGAAACAGATGAAAACAGTAACCGAAAGCAAGTCAAGATCAGCGTCAGGTCAGCACCAGCTCAGCATCGGCAATCAGTTAGAAGCAGCCTCCTCCGAGGAATATCCTCATCACCTGCTCCCTATGCAATGTCAAGACGCGTGAGAAGTCCACCAATGGCTACCTCTACCCTGCGGGAGATGCGATAACTGCGCCGAACATAGTCTCCAGGAGCTTGCATGAAGAAAAGGATAACGTCAGATGTTTTGGATCCTTTCTGAAGCACAGAAAGCATATAATGAAAATCCTACCCAAAGATCATTTCTAAAGGTGGGAGAAGTAAAGAAAGTACCTGGGTAACATCGTCAGGGATCATTCGCTCGCCCGGGCGAACAACACCAGGAAGCTGCCACGATCTCATGATGCCATCCGCACCATAATATCCAATCTCCTCAGGAAGCTGATATTCTGTATCCCAATTTATCCCGCCAGTACTGTGTCTAGGGCCGGCGCCGTGGTCGAATTCGAGAACATGCTCTCCAGATGAACCAGCTGATGGAACCTCAGGAATAGTCGGAGGAATAGGCTCCCTCGGGATGGTGGAGACAGTAGAAGATCGTCCCTGCCATGTAATCTCCCGCATCAAGAATCTGTCACGGAACTCCAAGTAATTCAGATTGGGGCGCTGATGCAGGTAGGCCTCCATTCCATTAAAAAGCTCCTGAGAATCCTGGATATGAACCCTGTAGCGCATGTTAACTGGTGGAGGTCCGGGCACACACTAGGATCCCATGACATGGAAATGGACTTTCTCACCCAAATAATATAGACGAAAGTAAGGAGACCGCAACAACGCCCGTTTGTAGGAAAGGGTCTCTGTAAAAGCCGCGTGAGGAGCATACAACATCCTCTCTCCGAAAGGTCGGGCAATCTATCAAAAAGAATCAGCAAGCAAGGCAACATGCAAGAGGTAAAAGACAAGGAAAATACCTACTGACTAGTCAGCTGGTCGAAGAAAGCCCGGACAGTCAACAGGGTGTGCCTGCGAGAGATGCCCCGGTTCTACTCCTCCCATCTCGCTCCAGCCGAAAAGTCTAGTGGCCGCTCCCTAATCAACCCGGGGGCAATGAAAGAGAAGTACTCATAGGCCCAAAGTTGTGACACAAAACTGTCAGAACAACAGGTATGAAATCCACAGGTCAAAACAGAGAGGCATGATTGAAATACCTACCTCCCAGATGAGAGCCATCCCACCAACGGAAATGATGCACCCCCGAGACAGGTCTATCATCTCACGGTACATCGTGCTCAGAATCGCACCTCCCCAATCATACTGGTCCCATACACCCGCGTGGACCAAGTTGGGCAGGACGTTCAGGTCCACTGTATCCCTCATATTATGGGTAAAAGTGCAACCCATGATGACCAGCAAGCATAACCGAGCAATGGCCTTGTCTGAAGCAAGGTTGCTCACCGATAACCAGTCCAAGTTCTCGTGCAGAGAGATACGTCTAACGTAGATGCTATCCCTAGGAGGGTCAAAGCCAATCAGGTCTTGCATCTCTTCAGGGGAGAAGGTCACCCTCCAGTCATTGCATATATCTAGGGACCGAACTCTGAAACGAATCCCCGAGATCATGTACAAATCGAGCAGAGTACAAGTCAGCTCCCCACAAGCGAAACGAAAGGTGTTGGTGGTATCCCACCACCTCTCAGCCAATGCCTTGATCAAGATCATGTTAGCATGATCAGGCGCCTTCACCGCCAAAAGTCAACGAAACCGATGGGCTCTAGCAATGCCCGAACACCACTCTCCGAGGTGACACACTTAATCACCTCCGCTAGGTGGCACTGTCCACCCCTATTTTTTACCATCGCGACCTATATTCAACCAGTGTACATACATACAGATAAAAAAATAAAAAAAGGTAAGAGGAATACTGACCGCCAGACGCCCCCCGTGTGAGACGTGCTTATCCAGCTCTTGCATCATGAGCGATGGATTCAGATTGTCTCTGGACGGCTCATAAATGTGTCCCCACGGACCACTCACCGAGGAAGTGGCTGTGTTGCGAGATGAGGAAGCTCCATATCTGGATCGTGAAGCCATTAGTGCAGAATGCTAAACCTAAAAAGCGCAATAAAGCAGACTGGTAAAAACAGGTTATCATTTATTACTAATATGTAAAAAAAAAAAAAATGATGATTGAATTTTCGTTGGAAAAGTTTAAAAAAAAATTCGTTGAAAAAAAAAATTTCGAAAAAAAAAATGAAAGTTGAAAGCTCACAATATTTGAACTGAGAAAGAAGAAATGAAATGCAATGAGGCAAATGAACAGTGCCAAGCAAGCTATTTATAATAGCTTGCTTGCATATTGCTTGCACGGAAAAACATGCCCAACTGAGTAAAAATACATTTTTAGGGGCGTTTCAACTCAAAATTCAAATTTGAGAGTCCCTACATGTTCGTATAATTTTTCTCCACCCGTAGACACCAAATTTGCCTACCTTTAGACAAAAAATGTGTTCCTTACGCTAAAAGACCAGAAATTAATCAACTCGAAAAAAATTTATCAGTCCCCCCAAACCTGACAAATCATACGCCAAAAATTATCAGAAGAGCTTCAATGCATCTGGAATCATTTTCCAACCCAGACCCATCAAAACTTTCGGCTTCACGCTCATCAAAACTGTCTAACAAATAGACAGTTTCGATGAGGGGGCAGCTGTATTTTAGCACCCTTAAAAATATTTCTGAACTTATAGAACTAATCAGAATATTTTTCTATCCAAACCGACACTTTTTCGATCCTGACCGGTCCATCTGTACCATACTGTATTTTCTCGAGACTGATCGAATTTTCCTCAAAGTTGATTGCCAAACTGTCCAAAAATATTTCTGAACCTACCAGAGCTGACCAGAATTTTTTTCTATCCAAACTGATATTTTTTCGACTCTGACTGGACCTCTTGTACCAGACAGTATTTTTCCAAAACTGACCAGATCTCTCCCAAAATTGACTGCAAATATGTCCGATAGTTAATTTTGGATCCACCGCCACTGACCGGTAATTTTTTGGACTTCAGAATATCCAAAAAAACTAACCCAAAATTCCCAGAAACTGATTCGAAAATCGAGACGACTCGCAAACGTCCGCGAGCCTTGCCCGCATGTCCGCGACGCGCCTGCGCGCTTCCGCAGGGACTCCTGGCGGCGTCCTCCAGGCGTGTCGACGGACGCAGCCAGCCATCTGGCTCGTCTGCACTGACACAGTCTACACTCCAGCAGACGCCGCCAGCAAGTCTGGGGGACACGCTTGCATCACACGCGCGTCCGCCAGTGTTTTTCGCGGCCCTTCATCTTTTTTCGAATTTTCGACTATACTCCTCATTTTTTCTGCTTTTTAGACCCTTTTTGGTCTTTTTCAAACCCCATATGCTCCTATAAATACCCCTCTCTTCACCATTTCAAAACACACCTCAAGCATTTGTCAATCAGTTATCCATTTGCTTCTTTTCTCTCTCTAAGCATTTTCCACACTCATTTTGAGTAATCATAATTAATTAATTAAAAATTAATTTTAATTAATTAATTTTCTTTAAATTAAGTCCTCACTCAATTTAAATAATTAATCCTTTTAATTAATCACTTTAATTAATTAAAATTGGGTAATTAAGTAATTAAAAAAGCTTTTTTTTTCAAAATCAATCTTGTTTTACGAAATGAAACTCCGATCCGGTAAAACCATTATCCCACCACATAAACCCATAAGGAAGGTATAAATCTCTTACCCTCACTCAAACCCCAAACCAAACCAAACCAATAAAATCTGACCGATTTTTAAACCTTCTTCCACCTCATAGTAGAACGAACTACATGGATTTTGATCCCCATTCAATAGGGTGCGTAGGCAAGCTTGGAATCTAAATCCAAGTTTCAAATCCAAATCCAAATCAATCTCCTTCCCCCTTTTATTTTTTATATAAATGTCCATTTATACTTTCCATGTAAATTGTAATTAATGTTATTTAGTTAATTATTTTTGGAGTAAATGAGCGATTTTTATGATTTCCCTAATACCCATAAGGGTTAGAAGAAATACTTTCATTTACTTGTGGATGTTTAAATACCTACTTTTTATATTTCCATTTTGCCTCATAATTATGCCATACTCACGCATTATAAATTGTCATTAAATACTTGTCATTCATGAAATCCATTTTCAAAAGTCAAATTAAATTTAAAAGCCAAATCGAGATTATTTAAAACCAAAAACCTAATCCCCAAACTCAACTTGGTTCGAAGATTAGTGATTTTATCATTGGGTATATTAATCTAAGATTAATAAATTGGAGTCAAAATGGATTTTTCCTTAATTTTTCCATATAAATAAATTAGAGTGACGACTCTCGAACCTTTTCAAAAATCAAATCAATTTTTCGAGGCGATAGCCGCTTCCAATCGTGAGCACCGAAACTCGTACTTAACCTCTCTTAAAAATCGCTTAGCCTTTCCTTAAGACATTTAATTTTCTTCGAACGAGGGGAGGGGCGCTCTGGTGAGGCCTCACAATAGGGTATAATATCCTACCCCTATCTAGGAAGAGTAAATTGTCCTAGACATTTAAATTTGATCCATTTCATGTATTACGAACAAGAGTATGTTATTAAACCTCTACTCTTATTACGAGCAAGAGTGTGTTAATTCAGCCTCTACTCTTATTTACAAGGTTAGCATGCTAATAAAGTGTCTCTGCTTCAAATATTACAAGTTGATTTCTATATCCATCTATTTACGAGTTATGAATTCTTTCATGAGCTAAATACATGTTTATTCTTGTATATTATGAGTATTGATTACTACGAGTTATATGAGCCTTAATTGCTAAATTGTAAGTCATTTGTCAAGATATGAGTCCTACCATCCTTGTGAGCTAGCCTTGAGTTACCTAGCCTCACAAGTATGGTAGTATATTCTTTACTCACTGCTTTATCTCATTAGCGATTCCATTTTTCAGGAGATTAAGAAGTTTATCAGCTCGGTTCTTTAAGCATTTTCCTCCCTAAAGAACCTATTTGATCAATGTAATTTCTCCATTTATTATTTATGTATTTGAGATATTATAGTTGCTCCATGTGTAAGAGAGAACTATTCTTTTGGCCTTAATGGAAATTATGGATGATTTCAATATATTGTTTTATGAGAATTATAAGCTTATGAGATTATGAGTAAGTGTATGTATGAGCATGTAATATGATGAGATAATGTGTATGTGTGTATGAGTTCAGATTCTGATCTTGGGATGAGTTGTTTTAGTTGTTATGATGCCATGTGAATTATATGTACAGATGGGTTCTACAGGTTTTCGGTGGCCTTATGCCTACCCATACCCTAGTACCGTCACAGTTGTGACACTTAAGTTCTAGAAATTACCTAAAGATTATCTGTATCCTATAAATTCCGAAATATTATTTTAACACTGCTGTAAAAAAATCAACACCAATTGTTGCCGGAGTCGATGTTGACTGGCATTGACCGTTGCCGAAAAATTATGAAACTACACCGAAGATGCACATCACTTCCAAGAGCACAGTATTAGCATCCACTCGCTCATACGCGTCACCGATCAGAAGAATCGAGCCTTCAAAGTTCCTATGGTCAAACATTTTTCAAGCGATTCCTTCAATGTATGACGTTTTGATCGGAGCAAAATTGGTGTTAAATGAAAGCTCAAGTATAGATCTTTCATTTAAGACCAAAATCATAAAAATCGGATGGCTAGATTTTCCGAGATCACATTTGAAAATTTTAATTCTAAAACTAAACTCCCTCTCTCTCTATCGACTGTGATCATGCCCGTTTGTTCTATCTTTGTTTTTAAATTGGCTGAAGCACTTTTTAATTTGCTTCCTTTTTCTTTTCTTTATTATTATTATTATTATTATTATTATATAAATAAATATATTTATTATTCAATTAATTACTAAATAAAAATAAAAATATTTATATTTTTCATAATATTACTCAATAATTATTTTATACATTATATCATACAATTTCAAATATTTTTAGAACAAATATCTATATTTCACAATATTTTCAAAATTCTTTAATATAAATTTTCTTAATTAAATAAATAACAATAATTCTAAACTTCATATTTGATTTATAAGATATTCTCTTCAATTAAAAATACTAACTTGACAATATAATAAATTTATATTATCTCAAATATCAATATTCAATATATATAATCAAATATATATGTATCATTTCCAATTTTTCAATAATAAATAAAATTAAATCAATATTTTTTCAAATATCAATATATTAATATAAACAAATATCAATATTAATATCAATATTCACAATTATATATATAACTTTGAATTTCAATATAAATACAAGGAAAAATAAATTTCCGTATAAAACTATTATTTCAAATAAAATTAAAATTTTAAATTATTCAAATTATAAATATAGAATTAAAGCAATTAAATATATTTTCTTATAAAAATACAATTTATAAGATTGTAAAATTTTGGGTTATTACATTATGTGTCATGTCCTAATTAGAATATTTTTTATAAAAGAAAAGTTAATGAATAGTAAATTAATTACAATAAAATAGGAATAAAATCTATCTTAAATTAAAGTAAAAAATACAGATTTTTATACTAATTTTATACAAAATTGAATTTTTGGCCCATGTTAACAGGTGTATAATATCATAATTGATTAAAGTTCTAACAATATCTCTAACAATGGTTTTGATCTCCAAAACCAAACGCTTATGTTTTGTCCAACTATTGCATTAGCAACAAGTTTTCGAGTTTTAAGAAATCATCTAGATCTATTAATAGACGCAAGTTTTTAGATTTTCTCCATCAAGTAACTATTGCTTGATGCCTTTTGGAGTTTCTTGCTTTCGATTCTTTCATATGCGCGTTTAATAAGCTCTTTAGCTACTTGGATCCATAACTCTAGAATCTAGTGTTTTGTTCTTGTGATTTTCTCTATGATTTTTAGACTATTCATTGAAGTTTTGAACAACGTTATAGTCAAAATTAGATTTTATTAGGCAAATGATTTTTGTTAGGTGAGAGTTAACTAAAGGTTTTAACCAAAACACAACTAATTCAACCAAGAAAGAAGCATGGTTTCCACTCTTAAGGTTTAAAACTTGCATTGCATGTCATTACAACTAAGGGTGCGTCTGGATCGGGGTTAAAAATGTAGAGTGTAACAATTACAAGTGTAACTATTAAGGGAGTAATAGTTACAGGTGTAACAGTTAAATTGTTAATCTTGTCTGGTAACTCAAGGGTAATGGATAAGCTATTAATAT
>CATKHJ011145122.1:0-10805 GCA_949750685.1 Vernicia montana
ATTTCTATTTATGATAACCAAGCAAAAGCTCTTAAATTATTCTATTGTTTGATATTAAATTAGAAAAATGTGGTCTTATTTGCTTTGTGTTATAGCTTTGCTAGTAATAAGCATCACGCATTGGATATATAGGTGGAGAAATCCAAAATGTAATGGAAAATTGCCTCCTGGCTCCATGGGCTTACCACTTATTGGGGAGACTTTAGACTTCATGGCTACAAGCAAATCCATTGACATTCCATCTTTTATTAAGAAGAGAATGGCTAAGTAAGTACACATGTGTATAATTAATCCACCCAACTTCATTATATATAGCCAAATTTTCAGTTCCATATATATTTATATGTGATTAAATTTCTTATATATACATCAAATTTTTTTTTTTAAAAAAAGAATTATTTAGACTATATGAAGTACTAATATAGTCTAAATAATTTGATGTATATATATATATATATATATATATATATATATATATATTGACTTAACTCGAATTCATCTGCCTTAATTGAATTATAAATTTTTTATAGATCAACCTATGAGTCAACTCTTTCTTTAACTCAATTTATTTTTTAGCAATCAATTTGTAACCCGATCTATTTATAATCTCAAATACCATATATAAAAAGTTTTAAAATTAATAATCATACAAGGTTGTATTATATATTTATTTTCATATATATCTTATAAAAATTATTAAATTTTAAATCTCCAACCTCCTGAAAATAATTATTTATATGATTTTAGATACGGTCCAATGTTCAAGACTAGTTTGGTGGGTCGACCAGTTGTGGTAGTATCAGATCCAAGTTTCTCCTACTATTTGTTTCAACAAGAAGGGAAGCTAGTAGAGAGATGGTACATGGATTCCTTTGGAAAGCTTCTTCACAAAGATCTTGAATTGATTAGATCAATTCATTCTATTCACAAATATGTTAGGAACTTAGTTTGGACTCATTTTGGCACTGAGACCCTCAAGACTGACGTATTGCCTAACTTACAAAATGCAATAACTCGCAATCTCAACCATTGGTCTAGTTTACCAAGCTTAGATGTAAAAAAAGCTACCTCAATTGTAAGTTACATATATAATTTATTTATTTATTTTTTTAAATTTTAAATTCTATAGTAATTAATTTATAAACACCTATTTATTTATTTATTTATTATATTGGGAAATTGCAGATGATATTTAATTTCACAGCAAAATTATTGTTTAGTTATGAAGCAGAAAAATCAAGTAACAATTTAGGGGAAAATTTGACTGACTTTCTGGAAGGAGTACTTATGAAGTTCCCCTTGAATATTCCTGGTACAACTTATCATAGATGTTTACAGGTAAGTAGTTGTGGGTATGTGTTTTGCGCGATTTTAATTATATATTTTTTTATTTAATTTCTATATTTTTTAAATATCTTAATATATGTAAACTATTAGTATTAATTTTTTTTAATAAATTTAAATATTACTTCTGATAATTATGAATATTAAAATAAAAATATATAAGGATTAATTAAAATATATATATATATATATATATATATATATATATATATATATATATATATATATATAGATGTTATATGTATGGACTTTTGGACTGCACAATCTCGTGCATTTTGGAAGTCTTTCACTTTACTTTTCTTCAATTCAAGAGGATTGAAGTAAAGGTGTAAATGAGTCAAGCCGTTCGCAAGCGGCTCAGTGTTCGGCTCGATAAAAGCTCGTTCGCGTTTGGTTCGTTTTATAAACGAGTTAAGCTTGAGCCTTAATTTAAGACTCGATGAATAAACGAGCCGAGTTTAAGTAAGGTTAAGCTCGGCTCGATTAGGCTCGTGAACAGTTCGATTATAAGCTTGTGAACAGACTCGCAAAAAGCTCGATTAATAGGCTCGTGAACAGTTTGATTATTATTATTAACTTAATAATATTGGCACTTTAAAAAATATATTTTAATACTTTTATAAAATTTTTGGCAATTCAATTTGACTAAAATATATATTCTCCTAATTAAGATAATCTAATATTTCCTTATTATATAATCTAATATTCTAATATTTAAAAATATTTTTTTTATTAATTAATATCTTTGTAATACATGTGATACTCAATTTTATAATTAGATTTTTTTTTTACTAATTGGATAGTTTTGCTTTTATGTTAGTTTTAAATTTTTTGTTATAGTTATTTTATTAAAAATAAATATTTAGAAAGTTGAGTATTTTGATAAATTATAAACGAGTTTTAAAACGAGTTGAACTCGAGTTCAAATTTAGCTCGATTGTAATTTATTAACGAACCGAGCTCGAGAAACTTGATTGTAATTTTTTAACGAGCTGAGCTCGAGCTCAACTCGAGCTTGAACATAGTTTTCAAGCTCGATTCAAAGCTCGAGCTCAAAAAAAAAATATCAAGCCAAGCCTGAATAATCTAAAACTCGGCTCGGTTCGGCTCGATTACACCTCTAGATTGAAACAGAGGTGAAATGAAACACACGACCTTATATGTTTTGGGGTTGCACAAGCTTGTGCTTTTTGATTTGGCTATTTTTTGCTCCATGTTTTCACTAAATCCTACAAAAACATATTTGAACCATAACATATTTGAATCATTTTAATTTCGGACTATTATGAGATGCGACAATGCTGTCACAACTCTGTATTCATAAATTTTTGACAAAAAGAAAAGAAATTAAATTTCTAAATAAATAACAATAATTTTAAATTTTTGAAAAAAAAAATATCAATTATATCCAGAAGCAAAAAGAGGTAATAAAGTTGATAAGTGAGACTCTGAAAGAGAGACGAAAGCAGGCTCCAAAGAAACAGAAAGAAGATTTGCTTGACCATATTTTGGAAGACATTGAAAAGGAAGCTTTCTTGACAGATAAATTCACTATTTACATGATGTTTGGGCTACTATTTGCTAGTTTCGAGACAATCTCTTCTACTCTTACTTTGGCCCTTAAACTAATCACAGACCATCCTTCTGTGGCGCACAAATTAATGGTTAGTACTTAATTAGTATTATATTAACTAATAGTTAATTAGCTCTTGTTATATCTTTATTTATTAATCTCTGATTAATATTTGATTTATCTTTTTCTTAATTAATCAACTTTTTTTTTTTTTTTTTTTGGTACATTGGAAATAATAATTATATATATATAGGAGGAACACGAGGCAATTCTTAAGACCCGTGGATGTGCAAATTCTGGACTTTCTTGGGAGGAATATAAATCCATGACTTATACTCATCAAGTGAGTTGTTAAATAACTTTGCCCTTCTTTATTTTTTTACTATATCATGCTAGTAGCTAGACCTGATCAATGGGAAGGTAAAGGTTAGTTGGTAATATTTAGATAAAAATAATAAAATATAGTCATAATGAAATAAATTTTGTTATTTTGATTAAAAATAATAACTATGATTCTCAATTTCAATTCATTTAAGAGTTAAATTTTAAATAGGTTGAGTCGAGTTTAAAAATAAAATATGATAACTTGTTTAATCATGACCCAATTCTTATCTCGTAATGTCATGATTTACATTCTTACAACTTCCCTCACCTGTAAGAAATTTCAATACCCAAAAAAAATTTGTTGTTGATATGATGATTGTTGACTAGGTTGTCAAGGAATCACTCAGGTTGGGAAGTGTTGCTCCTGGACTTTTGAGAAGGACATTGCAAGACATTGAATTTCAGGGTAGGTTTACAATTAAGAATAAATAAATAAAGCCAAGAACTTGTTTGATTAATTTATTTAGTTTGTTCCATAAATAAAATTGTTTTTTTCCATGTGAATATATATATATATATATTTTGTTTTGTTTAAATGTGTTATTAATTCGTAGGGTATACAATTCCAAAAGATTGGATTATCTTAATTGTTCCTGCAGCAATTCAACTTAACCCTAATACATATGAAGATCCTCTTGCCTTTAATCCATCGCGATGGGAGGTATATATTGATATATTATTATTATTATATTAATTGAGATGGAGTGTATTAGAATTAATATATTTGGTTTTATTAATTAATGTATGGAAGAAAATGGGAGAAGTTGCAATGGCAAAGAATTTCATAGCATTTGGTGGAGGTTCAGTTTCATGTACTGGAGCTGAGTTCAGCAAGTTTCTAATGGCTCTATTTTTACATCTCTTAGTCACCAAATACAAGTACACATTAATTTCTCTCTCTCTCTCTCTCACTCAATTTTATTTTTCTATTCTCTCATGTTTTTACTATTATGCAAAATAAATGATTAAAATATAATTTTGATATATTTTAATCAGATGGACCAAAATCAAGGAAGGAGAGGTGGTGAGGAGCCCAGTTCTAGCATTTGGAGATGGCTTTCACATTCAACTTACAGAAAAGCTTTGATGATGATGATTATAATATAAAGCATATGATAAGGGAAAGTAGCAATTAATATTTATAATACTATGGCTATGTAGACGATTAACAATAACCTCTTGGAAGTTGGATCTATATCTGTCGCATTAAGTATTAAGTGGGAATTTGAATATAAATTTATTAATTGTCAAATTATATATGTAATTACTGTTAAATTATATTCTCTCCATTTCATATTAGATGATGTATTGGAGGTATGCACAAGTATTAAGAAGCCAATTAACTTTTTTTAATTAGTGAAAGAAAATACTAAATTGCACTTATTAAATATTACTCTAAATTTTAAAGAATGTATTTAATGAAGATTAAAAATTGGTAAAAATAGAAAAAAGTAAATAAATACTCTATTGATTTTCTAAAACGTCATCTATTGTGAAAAAATATAAAACTTCCAAAACGTCATCTAATATGAAATGGAGGAAGTATTTGAGTGTGTAATTTGTCATGAATCATGATAATTACAATGTTATCCATGTAATATGTTAGTGTGAAATGAAGAAGAAGAAGTTTCTATTGTTAAAGTCAAGAATATACAACAGACATGTGTATTGCCAGCAAAATCTTCCTCCATCTGCACACTTTGGACAATAAGTCTTCCTCTAATCAAGAAATCTATCACTCTTTGTAATTCTATAAATAGCATTGTATTTCTCTTGTAATTATACAACTTATTAATACAATTATCTGTTCATCATGTAATCTAACATGGTATCAGAGTCTAAGAGCTCATTAAAGCTCAGTTTCCATAGCAAATCCAGAAAATCCAGTTTTCCTTCTCTATTTTTCAATTTCTTAAATCTGTCCAAACTCGCCTCCACATACCCACGTCAAAATTTTTTTTCTGAACATACCATCAGAAAACCTTTGTCATCCTAAGAATTCTGAAACAAACCACACCCAAAACGGACACTCCACGCACCCTCACACGCCACTTCAAGTTCTGAGATTGGTCCTCACGCACGTCACGGACTGGCTTGAGGAAGAAGTCGACCCACGTGGCACCACGTGGGGACACGTCATCCCAACAACCAATCAGCTCCAACCACGTCATCAATCAGCGTCACGCTAGCCAATATGCCCAGTTAGCAGCCACGTCAACCAATCTCCTTCCACCACGTGGCACATGTCAGCAGCCACGTGTCTCCTGCCACGCCATCACCGTCCGTCACTTTAGCCAATCCAATCACGCCACGTGTCACATGTCAGTGACACGTGTTCTCTGCCGCCACGCCCAGTCAGCGCTATGTCATCCACACAAACGTCGCCACATGTCAAACATGGGACCCACTGTCAGAATCACCAAATGGTATGTCCAAAAAGTTGCCACCAAGTGTCCGAAACGTGGCACAAACATATGCTGCCACGTGTCAAACGTGGGCCAGCCTATGCCACGTCATTATCCAAACCTGGATATGACCCGACCTGCGTACTATCCAACCCAATTCAGTTTTTGATCCGACCCCCTTCGATCTGGTTCTCTATCTGACCGAACCGGTTTAGATTTACTTTGACCAACCGGTTCAATGATTTTTATACCTATTTTCAACAAATTCAGACCGATTCCTAAGGTTTTTAGACCTTTTGAGTTCAATTTTGCAGTCCGTTTTGTAAAATTATGTCTCTAAATTAATTTTCTTAATTTT
This sequence comes from Vernicia montana, assembly GCA_949750685.1. NCBI lineage: Eukaryota > Viridiplantae > Streptophyta > Magnoliopsida > Malpighiales > Euphorbiaceae > Vernicia > Vernicia montana. The sequence goes on from CATKHJ011145122.1 coordinate 6,065, forward strand.
TTCTCAATTTTCTGTGTTTTTCCAATAGCCGGCTCGACCCTCTTCTGATCGATTCTGTATGAACCTTTACTGATTCTCAAGGTTTTTAGACATTCTAAAATTAATTTTGCAGTTTGTTTTGCAAAATTCTGTCACTATCTATATTTTTCGTCTCTACATCAATTTTCTGTATTTTTTTAACCGGTCGGTTCAACCCTTTTTCGACAGATTCTGAATGAATCATTTCTGGTTCCTAAACATTTTAGACATTCTGAATTTATTTTTGGTCTCTGTTTTGTCACTTTGTGACTTAATTTTCTGTTTTGGGCATTTTTGAATTCATTTTGCCCTTCTGAATCCATTGCTGGTATTTGCTTTACCAGTTTCTGAATTTATCTCATATTTTGGGCCGTCTGAATTAAATTTTTTTTTTTGCTTTCTAAAAGCTATTTATGGTTTCTGTTTTATCTATTTCAGACTTTATCTCATGTCTGAATCTAGATTTGGTATCAATTTTACCAGAATCTGACTCTGTCTTTTGTTTTCACGTGTTCCGTCACGTATTCAATATGTGCTCTGCCATTAAGATGGCTCCTTCTGTTGCCACGTGTTCCACCACGTGTCCAAATCTGATATCTGTTACCAAATATTTAGCAGATATTCGAATATATCCATCTTACCCACCCTACTTCGAATATGAGATAGGAAAAGTACAAAATTAACTTGACGGGACAAGGGCGAATAATGAGATACTCATCTCATATCCACCTTGCTGACATCCCTAGTTGTTATGCTTTGTTGACCGGATAAAGTGTTGGCTGTAAATTATTTTTAATTCTTATGCACAGCTTCTGAATTTTTTAACAAGGGAATTTATTTGCATGAAGGGGTTCTTGATAATTTTTCCTTTTGCGTTTGATCAACCCAAATCAAATCTATTTTTTTTAAAAAAATTAAATTTTAATTTTAATATTTTTTTATTACTTAAAAATATGATTATTTTAAATTTAAATTATTTTATCATTTAAAATATGAAATGAGTATCACAATTCAACTTTACCGATTAAATTTTTTTTTTTAAAGAACTTTACCAATTAAGTTAGTTTTACATAAATCGATTTTAAAGCTATTCTTAAAATAAGAAGCACCGTTTCTAAAAAAAAAAAAATTCATAAATGGCAAATTTTTGATTTGGCAAAAATAAAAAAAATGGCATATTTTCAACTTAATTATTCCTTAACTCACTCGATATAAATTGAAACCCTAATCCCAATTAAACCCCTGAACCCTTGTAAACACTATAAAATCCTCTCAACCCTAAATTGAACAATGGTTGCTGTTCCAAAAAAAGAAAAAGGGAATTTTTTTTCAGATAGATCAATTATTGAAGAAAGTATCTTTCTTTGATTTCAATTTGCAAATGCACCAATTAGCCCCTTGATTCGTCAAGTTACGGAGTTTCAAGGAATCAACGAGAAAAGGATTTTTATAAGGTGCGATATTAATTGAAAATGGAGGCAAATGTGTTCCTGTGCGGTTTATTAGAGCTTTGTAATCTTGCGCAGGGACTCTGTTTTGCCTTAAAGAAACAATCTTTTCAATATCAGTTGTGTGTTCAAGTGTTGAAAAGCAAAGCAAAAGTGATGATTTCGTTTAGATCTGAATTTTCATGTGGAATCGCATTTGATCTTCAAAGTTCTCTGATTGCTTTGCTTTAATGCTTGCATTTGTTTATATCTGAATTTTTTTTATTGTGTTTTCTTTTTTAATTTAAACAAAATTAGTGTTTTCATGAAAGTATTGTTTTTTGCTGCGTGTCACACTATGAATATTGTTGGGATTATGTGCAGTGAAGGAAAAATGATGAGATTCTGATGCCTGAATTTTATGTGGAATCATCATTTCATAATAGCCTTCAAAGTTCTCTGATTCCTTTGCTGTACGTCTCACTTTTGTTTAGCAAAAAGTAGTTTCAGTTGCTATAGGAGCCTTAATTTGGTTTTGCTTGTAACACAAATTCATTGTTACTATTATTTGGCTCTTGTTTTATAACTTTCATTCAAGCAAGATTATGATTATGGAGTGATTCAGTGGCAGGATGCAGGAGTGTGTGTGGAGGGAGGCCCTTTAGGAGCCTAGTCTGTTTGGGAGCTGTGGGAGTAAGGTGTAAGGTAAGGTTTTTTAGGTAATCTTCCCTTGTCTGTAAGGGAGGGACGGTGAGTGAAGGGTCGGTGTCTCATTTTCAAGGTAAACCTTCTCAACCTACCAATTTAGTGGGGACAGAACTTGGGGAATTTGAAGGTTTTGATCAAATTTTCAAAAGCCATGTGCACCTAAAATCATTCCTCCCAAACAAAGACGATGGTTTGAAAAATTGTTAAACTGGAGGTTTCTTGCTAATGCAGCGTTGTTAAAATAAATGTAGGCACCAAAATTCATAGCCTGTTATGTATGTATTTTTCAGGCTAGACGAGCATGGTGCAATATTAATATCTTAGTTTTTTTTCAACTGGTATTTTTATATAACCAATTGGGCAAGAACTTAGAAGAACACATGCTGTTTTCATGTTTAAATACGGTTTCCGTATTCCAATATCTTGCTTTGTGTTTTTCCTTTTCTCTTTCAGTTTGTTATGACAATCATTTTATGCTGTATTGTCTTGTGCAAAGGGTGAATACAGTGCTTTCTGGTAGTATCCATGCTTTCAAGCTTATTCTTGTTTATTTGCTTTTAAGTGAAGTATGTAGTTTTGTAGTATGAAACCTGGTCTCATGTCTGTCCTCAGTAGTTGGAGTTAATAGTTTTGGTTCTTATGTTCGTTTGAAGTTAAGAATGAATGTTATTGCTAGCTTAATGCTACTATTTTTTGCCTCTGGACCTTACTCATAATTATGCTCTTGATTTATCCTCTGGTTTTATGTGCTATGCATTGTAGATTGATCACATGTTTAGAAAAATCACATGTATTCTATGTGTTCATGGGCATGGCATGTAAAAACAATGAAAATTGTTTAAGTGCATGAGAGAACCTTCAATTATGCAAGATCATGTGTGGTGTATACATAGATTTTGATTGACTGGTTTGTATGTGCGTGAATGTGTGCATGCACGAGTACATGCACACGCGTGTGCTTGATGTGAAGGGTGCTTGGGTGTTGGGAATTGGTGATGGGTATGTGTGGAAACAGTTTCTGATGTTGATGAAGAATGTGTTTCTGTGATTAAGGGGTGATTCTGATATGTAGTTCTGAATTTTATCTACAATTATGAATCTAGTCCCTGATCTTATTTTGTTGTAATGGCCCTTTGTGCATGATAAGTGGAAAGTATATGGTTTCTACAATGTGGCAATGGCAAAGTACTTTTTGTCTGGTTTGAAAATGTACCATTTTCCTTGAGTTGATATTCATTGTTATCTCTGTTCTATTAAAAGGTCGCAAAACAGCTTTAGATTTCTGGTATGGAGAAAACATTGCTGATTGTTCATGATGGTTCTCCGTTGGTTTGTTTATTGCTTATGAGTTGGTCAAACTCTGCCCATTCTATGTATTATAATACTGCTACAATGATGAAAATAGTCCATACAGTATAGAATGTGTGATTGGGCAAGGTCTCTAGAGAATGAAATATTGAAGGCTTGGAAATGCTGTTGGTTGCTCCATACCGTGTAAGGATTACTACGATAGTGTATGCATTCTTGGCTGCTGTGTGGCAAAGAGTTCTACCCACCAAACTGACAGTAAATGCTGCCTTGAGAGGTTGACCTTGCAGTAAAAACTGCCTTCAAGCTTCAGGTGTTTTCAACTTATTATCTTGATGGTACGGGGCCAATTTATTTTTTATTTTTTATTTTTATTATAGTAGTGTGAATGTACACATGGTATGTGGTAATGTCGTCGGAGTTTTGGATGGTGGTTTTACTTTTTAACATTGGAGAATGAATTTTTGTACCTTATTTGTTGTTGCTGTCAATGCAAAGGGGGTTTAGTTCACCTTTATTCTGTATGTGGTTTAAATTCCATGTCCAAGTTTCAGTAAAGACTTTGCCCATTTCTGAGCTATGTATATGAAATAAAGGGCCTCCGGTTGTATGACTGAAGGTAACACATTCTGCCTAGTATCACAATGAGATAATGATGGTGTTTTTGTTAAAATGTTGTTGCTTCTATTTTTTGAGATGGTATTTTTGTGTGGTTTAAGTTATCGAAATATTTTGGGTAGTAGACATGAGCTGTTTATAGTTGTATAATTTTGAAAATTTTGACAAACATCACAGTGATTATACTTTCTCTGTTTCTTGATATTTCGGAACTTGGCAGATTGAAAGTGCAAACAAATGTAAAAATGGGTTTTGTATACAGATGCTCAAATCGTTTCTGGTCAAAATAGAGGCCCTTTACCTTATTTCGACTGCCAACAAAAAATTTCTGGTTGCAGCCTGCAGGGGCCGCCAAATCCTGGTATTGTAATTGTACTTTATTTTGTAAGAACTTGTTTTTTTGGGCCAAACAAATTTAGATTCTAATGGGATGAAGAGTCTTGATACAATAATTGAGCAAGCCTAGGGGGCTGCATTACAATCCAACCTGGAGATAAATATCTGTTTAGAATAGTATCAGCCTATGATGCACGGAAACTCTCAGGAGGTCGCGTTTCCGCGTTTCGGAAACGTTTCCTGATTGGAAACTCACGGAAACTTGTCCGAAACGTTTCGGGCACGTTTCCGTAATTTAAAAAACGTTTCGGGCACGTTTCCGTGAA
>CATKHJ011145225.1:0-18654 GCA_949750685.1 Vernicia montana
AATTGAATTGGACTCTTATTCTCATATGTGAGGTTCTTAGCTTTTTCTGTGAAGAATTGTAGACCATACATCCAAAATCCAGCCCAACTACACACAAACTTAACCAATGATGAAACGTTGAATCAGCCACATTACTCAAAAACCATCCAATTTTGAATGTTTTGCCCAAACACCATAAAACCTTTGCTCAAGCATATACTCAAACACCACATGTGCATAAACAAAAGACTTCAATGATGAATTTTCATTTCCAAGTAACTAATTAGCTACCTACTCTATAAAGTTATGTACATTACAAAAGCCAAACTTTAAGGATTAGAAATAATAATTGAGACTTCGGTTTATAATAAATTATCAAAGTTGAATGTTATTGTTAATTAGCCTCTAACAAGTATAACTAGCCATTCAAAAATAATTATCTTTTTAAAGTTATAATGTCTTCTCAAAATTCCTTAAAAACAGGGTGGAATTGCTAGATTCTTCCTGCAAGTTAATTGTAGCTCATGTGTCAATTGTACAGTTATAAAGTCTCAATCATCTCCATAAGTGTGGACTGCATGTGAATGTACTATTTGGTTTCCAATTTGGGTCAGACAAATTGGGCTCTTTCCTCTGTGTTTTCACATGCCATCAAAGTCCATAGAACTCCATTCAACAACACCACAATGAATCCGTTACCTTGCCTTGCCTTGCCTTGGTATATCCTTTGATCAACCACAAAATTTTTAATGTCTTATAGAGCTCTTATAAAATCCCAAATTTTAATTATCATATAATATTATTTTTATTGATCTTCTCGCTCAAAATATGAGTAATCTTATATTCACTATTATTTATTTGGCAAAAAATATATATATATATATTCACTATTATTTTGTACCTTTTCACTAATTTAATGAATTTCATAAAACGAAAATATTGACTCTATTATGAAACTTACAGTGCTGTAATTTATTTAGGATCAATTTGACATTGCTTTTCTCACCTCTTGCTTTTGGCTTTTTATTTTTTTCTTATTTTTTTTATAATTACTTTTTAGCATCCAACTTTTGAGAGAAATAAGATAATTTAAAAGCATGTGAAAAAAAAGCAGAAATAGTAAAAATAAAAAATAAAATAAATTTTCAAAATTTCAAAAGAAGAGTATTCTACAGCAATGCCAAACTAGCCAAACTAACCGTTAATGTGGGTTTAACACTACGATTAAACTGTTTTCCAAATCAGTTTTTCTTTATTATAATTTAGAAAATCATGATTTTGATAAAATTATATATATATTTTTAGCTTTTCTCAAATTAATAAATTATAGTTAAAAATATTTTTTAAAAATTAAAGGAAATGTCAAAGCATAATGTTTTTTAAAAGGAGTTTCGAATTTTATTCTAAACTGTCACTTAATCTTCTTGTATACCTAAAAAAAAAAAAAAATTTTTAAAAATGATACTTTACAGTAGGCCTAATCCCGGGCCGGCCCTGAATGGGGACTGGCCTGCCGGTTCAGGTTCACTCAAATGAGTGAACCTGAATTGGCTCTGACTTGTCCCGATTTAGAGCCGATTCAAGGGTTTGGTTCTGTTTCAGTTCGAACCTTTTTGTTTTTTAATTAATTAAAAAATTCATATAGGTAACCCAAATAAAAAAAATAAAAATTCATATAGGAAAAAATAGGTAACTCAAATTAAAAAAAAAAATATATATATATATATATATATATATATATATATATATATATATATAATACAATACTACTAATTAAAGTGCCTTAAGGGAAAAACTTATAATTAATTAAAATTTATTTTATTTGTTGGTTATTTGATGATAGGTTTTTATTATTTTAAATAAATACTTTATATTTGATAAAAAAAAATTAAAAAAAAAAGGGTTGAATTTAATTTTTAAAAAAATTATATACTTTTTTTTTTAGTTTTGAACCGGACCGAAATTACTAGTTCTGGTTCTAGTTCGTTGATAGGAGGGCCTTGAACTGGCCCTCCTATCAACACGAACCAGCCCATTTTGATCGATCTGACCTAAATTAAATTCGATTCGATTCGATTCACAATTTTGACTAATTCAAAACCGACTCTTGGTCAAAAAATTTAAAATTTTTAAAAGGAGCTTCAAACTCAATTCTAAACTAACCATTAATCTTTTTGTATACCTAAAAAAAATTGTTAAAAATGATACTTTACAGTAACAATTTAAAATTTTTACTCGAAAGTCTCACATTTGAAATATGAATTGATAGCTTTTTTTTTAAAAAAATAAAATAAAATTTCATTAATTATCAATGACTGAATATAAATTTCAAAAGAAAAAAAACCTAACATAAAATCAATTACTCTAATAAGAGCAAACTGATTCGCAGATCGTATATAACATTCAACTGTCATATAATTAGTTTTGAAAAATTACAACTGTAATAGTAGAACAATATGACAAATTACTGTCCTCTTTGCAAGTATACGAAACGCAATAGTACACAAACATACCATCAGACTCATAATAAAAAATAAAAAAAAATTCCAACAAGAGAAAATATAACAAAACTTCTAACAATTGACAGCATTTAAAATCCATAAAATTTGTATTAGATTTTTAATTTTTAATTTTGAAACATTTCATGGATTTTGTTTTATTTTCTCTCAACCAATTACAATGCATTTTATTAAATTATTAAAATTCTCTCATTAATTGAAGTCTCTCCAACAAAAAACATGTAACCTCAAAATGGAATCTTTATGGATTAATATACCCAAAAAAATAAAATAATTAAAGTGGGATATAGAACAAGATTATTAGATTAATATTCACTACCCAAGTTGAAATTAAGAGGCAAATTGAATTCAGGGTATAATCAATTTGTCCCAAAAAGATTAAAGTATAGTGGATGTAAAGCCTAATTCACAAAAACCCATGAAAGAATATATATATATATATATATATCAATAAAACAAGAAGAAAGATTATATTATTATTTTTATAATAAAAAGGGCATATGGGTTGATAATTTTTAGGACCACATTATAAAGTGCACTAATCTTTATGCTCTAAATAATTTTGTGTGGTCCTCCATTGACTCTTTATTACTACAAAGTGTTTCTTTCAATTTCTGTTTATTACATGCTCCTTTCCTTTTCTTCCAGCAATAGGTAAGGATTTAAAGGTTTATACTTTATTTTCTTGTCTTAATTTTTCTAGTGGCTTTGAGCATCTCCCATTTGCTTATCCTTTTCTTCCCTAAATTTCCACGAATCAAATATTAACTTAATTTATATATCATATGTAAAAATAACTGTAATTAAATAAATTCAATCGGAATATGTATCTTTTAGTTTAAACAAATAAAAAACTAGATGAACTCGATTCATATGTTATTAACTTAATTAATTATATATCTATCTATCGTATGTTCAAAATAATTATAACCATATATAAATATTATACTAATTACATAAATTAGATAAGATGATATTTAAAAATTTAGTATCATCATAGATGTATATTTCAATCTAAAAAAGCTTTCGTTGGAGTAAATTAAAAAAAATAAGTTTTTCTTATGTATTTCACATTCGTAACTTGCACTATAAATAATATTTTTTGGTAAAAAAAATTGAAAAAAGTAAAAACATATATAATCAAGAAATATAACTTTGCAATTAAGTATTTTGAAAGGTAAGTAAGTACCCTATGTAATGGACTGTGACCTTCTTGGTGTAGGGACGGTGCTGTAATTAGCTAGTACTGTAACATTATAGCAAACAAACCCATGTGTAAAGATTGAAGATGAGCAAGCAATAACTCTTAAGTCATCACCCTAAGATAAAATAAAATCCTATTTCGAGAATAAGATTTCATTTTCTGATGTGATACATAAATAATTTAAATTTTTTTTTTTTAAATTTCAATAATTTCAATAACTTTAATTTTAATTAATATGATATATATTTTTAAGTATAATTATTAATCTAATCAATAAATTCTATTTAATTATTTAAAGATTTTACAATTCTACTCCACTTACATTTCGATTTCAAAATGTACAAAACAAATAAATTGAATTTTGCTAAGCGACGTGTGAAAAACAAGGGGAAAAATATATACAACAAGTGGATACTTGCAGACAGAATCACAAGATATACACATGACTTGTATGATAACAATTTCAAGTCTCAACCCCTTTTTTAATTAATCACTTAAGCTATGTCTAATATAAATGAATTTGACTTCAAAAAATATATATAAATGAATTTAATTTGTAAAATTTTATGTCATCCATTTGTAATTTTGTGATTTATATTTATTATAAATGAAAATTTTTATTTTACTCTTATAAATTTAATTTCAATGTCCATTCAAATAGAGGGTCATTTAAAATGATTTAGATTTTAATTTAAAGTGTAAATCTTACAAAACTATGAATTATGTCAGATTTTAATTATACTCCGTCATTTCAATTAACTAGTTATCTAAATAAATTCTTAAATAATTCAATATAATTAATCAGAATTCAACATAACTAAATCAATTTTTGTTGTTCATAAATGATTTTTCTATTTTAAAATTATTTGTACTAAATAAGGGATGAAGATGAAAATAATAATTATTAAACATGACTCTTTCAAAAACACCCATTAAAACTATTCGATTTATTTTTATCATAAAATAATAAAAACAAAAAAAAATTTATTTTAAGTCAATTAATACCACATGTTATGATGTTAAGTTTTATTTACTGTATTAAATTTCTTTTTTTAGTTTAGTAAAAGGTGTGAATAAGCTGTGGGTGTAACTGAATGAAGTGTACATCCACATACAAAAGATTCTAGCTGCTGAAATTAGTTACAGTAGTTAATAGATTAGTTGTTTAAGTAACCAATTAGTTTCTTTCTCTAGTTGAGCTAGCATTTTATTAGTTAGGTTGTTACTCTTCTTTACTGAGAACTTGCTGTGTATATAAACATGTTCTAGAGCTGATAATCAATTAATTGATTCCATTCATTTTCTATTTTCTCACATTTTATAATATGGTATAAGATGTCTAGGAAAGATTTAGAGTCTAGAGTAGTTTTTACTTGTTGTTTCCATCAGTAATAAGCAAGGTTTTCTCGATGGAACTATTGCTAAGTCGGCGCCTGAAAGTTCTCTTTATCTTCCTTGGATCCAATGCAACAATCTCATGGTTGCTTGGTTACTCATATCGATCTCGGCACCTATTGCTTCAACTGTCTTTTATATGGAAGAAGCCAGTCAGATCTGAAAGAAACTTAATCAGCATTTCTCTCAGCCTGATGATTCTAGGATTTGCCATCTCCAGCAACTTCTTAGCTCTATTACTCAAGGAATAAAGAATGTAGATGCTTATTTCATAGAACTCAATGGCATTTAAGAAGAGTTGAGGAATTTTCGGCCTCTTCCTCATTGCTCTTGTGGAAAATGTAACCAGGCTTGCTTTCAAACTTTCATTGATTTGCAACAAAAAGATTATGTGTTCAAGTTTCTCAATGAACTTAATGAAACCTTTCAAGCTCTTCGTTCTCAAATTGTTCTTATTAAGCCATTTCCTACTCTTGATCAAGCTTACAACATGGTGCTTAGAGAAGAAAATAAGAGATCCTTTACTGCACTCACTGTGGAAAGAATGGTCATCTCAAGGAAATGTGTTACAATTTGATTGGTTTTCCACCTAGATTCAAGTTCACCAAAGGCAAAAACAACAATAGTTCCTCTGTCAATCAGGTTTTTCCTACTGTCAATCAAGTTACTACTAAATTTCCTGATTTAGAGTCCTCTGCAATTTTTGTACCTCAGTTGAACTTAACAAAGGAGTATAGGTTCACAAGTTGCTAAATTTGCTTGATGATCCTAACAAGGTTGATAATGCTGGAACATTTAGCACTTCTGTGACACACATTAGCAATGCTACAAGTATATATTCATCTGTTTTTCTGTCTCAAATGATACATTGTTGAAAGAATTATTGCAATCTAAGTCTCATGTTGCTTCCCAGATAGTAGATACAGGAGCAACATATCACATTGCTTGTTCTTTGGCACTTTTTTCTTATCATTATCCAGTACAAAATTTCTTTGTTCAGCTTCCAAATGGTATGAAAGCCAAAGTCTCACACATTGGGACTGTGGTTTTGAATTCCTTTATTACTCTACACAATGTATTGTGCATTCCTTTCTTTACATTCAATCTAGTTTATGTGAGCAAGTTAACCCTAAACAAACATATTTGTCTCATATTTCTTAACCACTATTGTTTTATCTAGGTCCTCTCATCATGGATGATGATTGGTATTACTAAAGCACATCAATGACTCTATTTTCTGCAAGCGACACACAATGTTGCAACCTCCTATCCTATTAAATCGTGTTCCTCTTTTGTAAATGTTGTTACATTTAATATATAGCATCACAGGCTAGGTCATATAGACCTTAGTCAATTTCCTTCTTTGCAACATTTGTTTCCAAATGTACATCATAATAATAGTAGTAGTCCTTGTATTGCTTGTCCCAAAAGCTAAGCAAAAAAGACTTCTTTTTCCTAATTCAGTTGATCAAATGTCAAATCTGTTTGATATTGTCAATACGGATGTATGAGGACTATATTCCCAACCTGATCACAATAAAAATCACTATTTTCTTACTGTGGTGGATGAATTTTCTAAATGTACTTGGACATTTCTTATGAAGCATAAGTCATAAACTTCCTATTGGGTACAATTCTTTTGTAACCTTGTTCAAAATCAATTTAATACTTCTGTGAAAATCATTAGAACATACCAAAGTTCAGAGTTCTTGCTTAATTCATTTTATCACTCTAGAGGTATTATACACCAAACAACTTATGCCTATACCTCTCAATAGAATAGAACTGTTGAGAGAAAACACCAGCATGTGCTTAATGTAACTAGAGCTCTCCTTTTTAATGCTCATCTCCTCTAAAATTTTGGGGAGATGCAGTACTAACAGCTACATTTCTCATCAACAGAACTCCATCTGTAATCCTCAACCACAAAACTCCTTTTGAGTTGCTATATAACAAAGCACCTTCATATGATTACCTGAGATCCTTTGGTTGATTATGCTTTGTGGCAAACCTCACAACTCACAGAACTAAGTTTGATGTTAGAGCTAGGAAATGCATTTTTCTTAGATATCCTTCTAGTGTCAAAGGATACAAGTTGTATGATCTTAATAATCACAACTGTTTTATTTCTAGAGATGTCAAATTTTATGAACATATATTTCCATTTCATACTTCAAATACCACTTCCTCTCCTCCTTCTTCTATAGTTCTTCTTGCTTTGCCTAATAATGATACTTTGTTAGATGAATCTTTATCTTTGAATCATGTTCCTGCTTCTCAAATAAATCCACAAACACCAACTATTGTTCATGATTTTAGCGTATATTCACAATCACCAAATAATTCCAATCCCTTACCATCTCATTCCTTTTCCTCCAATCCTTCTTCTTCTTCAAATCCTTATTCTTCCTCTCACTCTAATCCAGTAATCACAACTCCTTCTCTTTTTGTTGTACCAAGAAGAAGTACTAGAACTATTAAGACTACCTTCAAGATTATCATCACAATATACACTCTCACCATGTGGCTTCCACTGTCTCTCATCCTTTATCTCAAACTCTTTCTTATTCTCAACTTTCTTCCTTTTGTCAAAATTTTGTATGCACCATTTCCTCCTCACCTGATCCTACTATTTTTGAATAAGCAATTAAGCATGATCATTAGATTGCAGTTATGAATTCTGAGTTAAATGCCTTAGTCTAGAATAACATATGGTCCATTGTACCTTTACCTCCTGGCAAAAAGCCAATTGGCTGCAAATGGGTCTTTAAAACCAAGTTCAATGCTGATGGATCTTTTGATAAGCATAAGGCCAAATTGGTGGCAAAGGGGTTCACACAGAAATATGGCTTTAATTATGAAGAAACATTTAGTCCTGTATTAAAGTATACCACTATCAGATTGTTTTTAGCTTTAGCTGCTATTCAAGGTTGGCTTTTAGCTCAACTTGATATTGATAATACTTTTCTTAATGGTGATTTGCTTGAGGAGGTTTATATGGAGGTTTCTCAAGGTTATCAGGTTCAAGGGGAGACATTAAGTGAATATGGTAAGCCAAATAGGTTGGTCTATAGGTTACACAAGTCACTTTATGGCTTGAAGCAAGCTTCTAGGCAATGTAATTTGAAATTTACTGATTATTTAATCAAAAATGTTTCCAACAACCCAAGTTAGATTTATTCACTATAAGTAATAGCTCTGGTTTTGTTGTTCTCTTAGTGTATGTGGATAATATTGTTATTACAAGTAATAGCCAAGCTATAATTTAGAAAGTTAAGGAACTGTTAAGTGCAAAATTTAAACTCAAAAATTTGGGGCAACTCAAGTATTTCTTTGGTTTGGAAATTGCAAGATCCAATAAAGGTATAGCACTATGTCAAAGGAAATATATTTTAGAGTTATTACAAGAATATGAGTTGCTTGCTGCAAAATCTTCAAAAATTCCAATTGATGTGAATCATCATCTAGTTCACAAAAAGGACTGTTTGCCTGAAGATCCTTATAAATACAGGAAACTAGTGGGAAGTTGATGTATCTGACTTTGACTAGGCCTGATATAGTCTATGCAGTACATGTTCTCACCAAATTTATGGATAAACCAGCATAAATACATTTGGCAGCTGCATTAAAAGTTGTTAAGTACTTGAAGGGTGCTCCTGAGCAAGGAGTTTTCGTCTCTGCAAACTCTGAATTACAGTTGAGAGCCTTTACAAACAGTGATTAGGGAGCTTGCAAAGAAACAAGAAAGTCCTTAACAGGTTATTGTGTATTCTTAAGTGATTCACTGGTTAGTTGGAAGTCAAAGCAACAGAGCACTGTGTCCAAAAGTTTAATAGAAGCATAATACAGGGCTATGGCAGTTACAACCAATGAGCTTGTTTGGTTAGGCTACTTACTGATGGACTTTAAGGTTCCCTATAAACAACTTGCACAATTGTATTGTGACAATATTTCAGCTTTACATATAGCAAAAAATCCAGCGTTTCACAAAAGAACAAAATACATTGAGATGGATTGTTACTATATAAGGGAAAAATTGCATACAAGAGAATTGGAAACCAACCATGTGAAGACTTCATAGCAGGTAGCAGATATCTTTACTAAAGCATTACATCTAGGGCAATTTAGTTTCTTGATTAGCAAGATGAACACATGCAACAGACATGCTCATCTTGAGGGGGAGTGTGAATAAGTTGTGGGTGTAATTGAATGAAGTGTACATCCACATACAAAAGATTTTAGATGTTGAAATTAGTTACGGTAGATAACAGATTAGTTATTTAAGTAACCAATTAGTTTCTTCCTTTAGCTGAGCTAGTATTTTATTAGTTAGGTTGTTACTCTTCTTTACTGAGAACTTGCTGTGTATATAAATAGGTTCTAGAGTTGATAATCAATTAATTGATTTCATTCATTTTCTGTTTTCTCACATTTTATAATAAAAGGTGGATATTCATACACGCTAAATATAATTGGAAAGGAAGAAAAATATTTTTTTTATGTTAATTTAATTCATTCTAAATTTAGAATCTTAATAAAATGAGAAGTAGGCCTAATTGGGTAATAAAAATCTCAATGTTGATGCAAAATGTCACCAATAAGTTAGAGTAATTAAGTGAATTTTGTTGATTAGGATTGGCATAGAGATTCTTTCACTAATTATTATATATGTTTACATATATGATTATTGAGGTGATGTACATACTACAAATTAACAAATTATCTAGAAACTAATTAATTAAGAAATAGTGCAATTCTTGGACCTAATATGAAAAGGGAGAGATTAGCACAAAGGTACTTTTAAAGAAAGCTCCAACCAATAAGGAAGGCCTACCTCTCCCTTTTTTTGTGATTAAATTTTAGCTTTAGGCTTCTACCATAACAGTTTCTACTTGTAGCTTAAGCATTATTACATCCACTTTCACACAATTTTCAAATTTTGAAAAATCTTTAATTTAGAATTGTTTTTAGATGCCTAAAAATATAAATTAATAATGCACTTATATGAATATTACTTGTCCTACACAACATATATATTTGAAGAAGTTGATTCTTCCATTTGTGTCCTCATGCCTAATTTTCATCCGCCTCATAATTTTATAGCCCCTCATAGATAAGATATACCCATATAAATTAACCAATAAGTTTATATTCAAAAGTACATAGAAATTCTATCATTCTCATTCAATTTCAATGCGTTCATTAACTAAAGAGCTATATATATATACCAATAAATTAAAAATAATTATGTATAAGTATGTGCTAATCAACTTTGTGTGCAAGTAATCAATTCAGATTATAAACAAAAAAGAAATTTGTAAGTATATATTTCAATAAAATAAATGAAGCGATAAAGAAAGTGTGTGGTTAAAATTTGGGTGTTAAAATTAAAATTTATATCAATCTTTTGTTTTCTATATATATATATATATATATATATATATAATTAAGGGAATTTGACATACAAAACTCATCTATAAAGATAAATTTTGTTTTTTTTAATAAAAAAATTTAAATAAAAATTATAAATTTTTTTTGAAATTCATTTATATCGAATATTATATTACCATTTCAAAATTTCTTAAAATTTTAATCTCCTAAGACAAGCAATCAATCAACAACCTATTAATCTAACTATTAAAATATATATATATATATATTTTAAATCATAATTCTTAATGAATTGTAATGATTTCATTAATTTGGGCTTAAGAAAAAGTTTAAAATTATTTTAAAAAAAAAACAAATTAATAGTATAAAAGCAGCCATTTATTTACTTAGAAGGGCAAAAACTTTTTTGAAGTGGTTTTGGCGCACGTGCACACGCAAGGGAATATTACAGTGCACAAGTTGGTCCATACGCTACTCAATCCGTGACATGGGCTTTAGTCCATTTAATTAATTACTCCCTCCATTTCATAATAACTGTTATTTTAAGAAGATGTACACATATTAAAAAAGCTATTAAATAATTTTAATTTTAATTAATATGAACAAATATATCCTTATTTTCTTTCACCAAATAAGAAAAAACATATGAAATATTAGAATTGGAATGAGAGTAAAGTTGAAAAAAAGTAAATAAATATTGTATTGAACTCTTAAAACGATAAATAATTTGAAATAAAAAAATTCTTTCTAAAACAACAATTATTGTAAAACAGATGGAGTATTATATAAATAACGATTTTTCTAACGAGTGTTTTGATGGCACTTGTTAATAATAATTATTTAAAAAAATTAATTAAATTATTATAAAATAAGTTGAATAGAAAAAAAAAAAGTGGAGATTTTAATAAAATTATATTTCATTGTAATCACTGTCATCCCAAATGATAGGTCAAAATATCTATTTTTCACTTATTTATTTTATTTTAAAATGTATTTAATCATGTCTTAATTTTTATTTTTTAACTAGTTCCCTTAGGACACTAATTAGAAAAACTGTATTAAAAAAATAAATTTTTAGTCCCTTAAGTTGAAAGTTCAATCTCTAATCACATACTTGTATTATTTTCTGAGGTTTCACTCATTCAATTGAATAGTGTCCTTCTAGATAGAGGCATATATGTTGTAGGGACAATTTTCCCCTATCAATCATTATTAACAAAGCTTAAACTGCATCATTAAGCTATAATACATCATTATTAATTAACAGGTTGCATTGCATAAAGCCACACATAATTAATTAGGTAGATAAGCATAAAGAAATTTTGCAAAAGTAAGATTCTATACAAAGACTACTTAAACTGAATTATTGGACATATATATTGCCAACGTTATCTTTTCTAAATACTAAAATACATTAGGATAGCCTATTTCTATTTCATCATTATTGTTTTTCATGGTTGGTTCATTTTCAAAAAGTTGCCCCCAAAAAATTTACCAGGTCAAAAAAAAAATTTCCAAATAAGTACTTAAATCTTAACTTTTAAAGCATGATTTTTTTTAAAGTAATAAAATGGTATTATGGGCCAATATTCATGCATCTCATTTCTTTAATCCGATCCAAATAAAATTAAAAGATTCCTAAATAAGAAAAAATTTTCATTTATAATTCGACAAAAAAAAATCGTATCATAATTAATAAAAAGATAAGTAAATTATTTGTCAATTTTAAATCATAATATTTAAATGAGAAAAATATAAAAAAAGTATTATATAATTTGACAATTTTACATTTATAAATATGTGATTTTTTTTTTTTTTTTTACAAAAAGGAATTTGAAGTTTGCTTTATTAACACCTTAGAGTCCACAACCTTAACATCGTTAGTCAATACTGACATGGCACTTGTGAATCCTATTTCTTTATTTTTTTTTTTAGATAGCCACGAGGATAAAAAATAAAATTCACAAGTGATACGTCAGTGCCATATTATTATTGACTTTGCCACATCAATATTAACTAACAGTGTTAGTAATAGATATCTCAAACTACTAACGGAATAAATCTGACCCCCTCTTTATAAAAAATTAAAAAAAAAATCACAAACCCATAAATATAAATAAATCAAATCACATGATTTTTTTTTTTTTTTTTTTTTTTTGTACTTTTTCATATTTTAACCTATCAGTTAGACGCTCAACTATTAGTTATCCATCGCTACGAAACTGGCAGTTCAATTGACTTAAAACTATGTTATGAAGTAATTAAGTAATTATATCAAGCATTAAGAGACTATTTTAAGGTCATGCCAAGTTAATTAATTTCAAGTATCACAATAAAATTTACAATCTGAGAATATCAAGAATTAGGTTTTGTTACAAATTTTAACTTTTTCCCCCTTCCATTTGACATTATTTTCCAAAGAAAAACCTATCAACGTCACTCACAAGCATAGTGACTCTCATAAATTCACATAATAAATTTTAAACCTAACAGTTATTAAATAATGTCTCAAACTCTGATCACCATTCATCAAAATATCAATAAAAGATGAGATGCTATCAATCAAACACCAACAAGAAGAAGCAAAATTCAAAAACCTTAACATTTCTATAGAAATCTAGCTAAACCCTCCTTTATTAAGGGAACATATCTTACACTCTTAATTATTAATTTATTCCTTTTTTTTTGGTTGGTAGTTCTATGATCTAAAATTGTAATTAACACCCCAATAAATAATACTTGGTCTTAAGGGTACACTATAGGATTACCAACCCATACTTGGGGTAGTTGGGTCCTTCAAATAAGCCACAATAAGACGTGCCCCCATAAAACAAGATTACTGACTTCATCAATGACCAAAAATCAAAACAACCCATAAATATATAGGGAGAGATGCAAAGATAAGACCCTCCATATTTAATTAATTAGCACCCACTTTCTTTATTTTCGTCATCAATTTAAATATCTAAATATAATAATAATAATATAAGTAAAACTAATCATGATTTCTTAATCTTCCCTTAAAAGGAAAGTGAGAAATAAAATATTGCTTAAAAGTAGAGAGATTAGATTATACAAACTTTTGTCATTTGATTACCTATTTAATAGTAAAATACACAATCAAGATTAAGTTAAATATTAGTACTTTTTCCCTAATAAGTATTAAATATAATATCCACATACATAATCCAAAAAGCTAATGCACATAACAGAGCAAGAATGCTTTTGTGCACTTTATTATTATTATTATTATTAGCAGAAGAAGAGAGGAGAATATTATATTATATATATATATTTATATAAATAAAGCACTAACATTTTTTCTTTAATAAAAAATGATAAATTTTATAAAATATATAAAAACATGCAATCAAGAATCTTGATTAAAAATTGCAATTGTTGGCTGATCATTGAAAAGGGTTTTTGAAATGATGCATTTCTAGCTGATGAATTAATTAATTAATTAAAACACGTAATTAATAAACAATAACTATAATAAGATCTTAAAAATCAAATTCGTTTGTATAAAAGAGAGCTAATGAGATATGTTAGAATAATATGTAACCGCCCTAATCTATGTGACACCACTTTTTGCTTCTTTCTCTCAGACAGAAGATAAGAGGAATCTCTCTCGCTCTCTCTTGGCTTGTGCTTCTGTCTATGAAGAGACATTAATTAGATTCAGAAATTGAAATTAGTGGGTAAAGTTAATTTAATTAGGGAAGATTAGTATAATAAATATATAATGAAATTTTAAATATTAGTAAAATTGAGTAATTGAATGATAATAAGAGTAAAGTTTTTATGATCCCCACAAAGCTTTTAATAAATTAAATATTAACTCCTAATGACACTACTAAATTGAAAGAAAACAAATCATGCAACATAAAAAGGCAAAATAAAGTTACCAAAAACAGCTAAAAAAAATTTAAAATTAAAATTCAGTTTTTTCCTTTTGATCCCCTCAACAAAGTGAAAGAAGAAGAAGAAGAAGAAGAAGAAGAAGAAGAAGATTATCATTAATTAAACTAAAAATTAAGAGGGAATTAAAAAAACAAAATCAGAAGATAAAAAAGAAATTAAGATAAAATTAGAAGAAAAGAAACAACTACTACCATGCTTACTGATATCTCTCTATCTAGCTAACATTTATTATCATCTTCATTCTTCCTCAAAAGATCGATCAATAAATCAAATCAAGAAGATGAAGAAGACCCATTAGTGGCGACATGAGCAACATTATCATTCTCAAAGATTTGTTGATGATGGTGATTCAGATTCTGACTGCTGCTATTATTGTTGTTGTTGTTGCTATTGCTGTTATGGGTATTTTCAAGATTATTGCTTCTACCATTCCCATTCCCATTCCCATTCCCATTTGATGAATCTCTTTTGCTGAAGGTGTTCTTGTTATTATGCATCCATACTTTTAAAACCCCTTTGCCTACTCCAATTTCATTGCAAAATTCTTGAATCAATTCTTCATCTCTTTTCTGTATCTTCCATCCAACTCGCTCTGAAAATTGGTACATTTTTTCTTTCTGGCTCTGGCTAAACTTGGTTCTGAATCTTTTTCTTGATGAAGAACCACCAGGAATGTTAATAGTAGAATTGTCGTTTAAACCGGCAGATACGCCACCTGAAAGGGCTAATAACATGTGGGGGGCAGATGGGTACGCGGAAGAGATCGGCGGTGGAGAAGCTGAATTGGGGCTTCGATATGGTTGTGGGGCTTGTGGTGGTGGAGGTGGAGGATGGTGACGGTGGTGTGGTTGGTATTCAATGGTGGTTGTAGTATTAGTAGGAGGTGGCGAATCTTCCGGGTCTCGACGGTGAAAATTGCGGTGGCAACCACAAGCAGCGCATTTTAAAGAAGTGGGATCGGTATGGGTAGCAGTAGGAGAAGGCATGAATTCTCCACAACCATCTAAAGCATGACCACCTAAAGTAGCGGCGTGGTTTTTGAGACATTCTTTGTAAGTTATGACTACCGGAGGAGCAGAGAGGTGGTGGTGGTGGTGGTGGTGGTGGTGGTGGGGATTGTGGCGTTTGAGAACACCGTTAGTGAAGGAAAAAGGCTTAGCTGGTTGGATCCGGATAGGCGTTTCCGTTTCTTGGTCAGGGGATTTTGCAGTTGGGGTATTTGTGTTGGTATTGTTGTTGTTATTGGTGGTGGTGGAGGTTGTTGATGGGGCTATGTCCATGGCTCAAACATTTAATTCAAGTGTTAAAAGAAGAAAAGGAAAGAAAAAGAAAATAAAAAAAATAAAAAAAAAAGAAATAGAAATGAAAGAAAGATTTAAAGAATTAGCTATAAAAAGTGGTTTAAAGAAATTAGGGTTTTGTAGAGTTTAGAGGTGGTGGTGGTGGTGGGGTTTTGTAAAGAAAAAGATAAATGGGTTTCTTTATTTTTCTTGAAATGAATATGGAGGAGAAGAAGGAAGAGGGAGGAGGAGGAGGAGGAGGAAGAAGAGCTTGATGATGATGATGATGATAATGGTGATGATGAGCAGTGATGACTGTTGATAATAAAAATCTGGGTTTTTGTGGTTGTCCTTCTTAACCTTAACCCAATTGTGTTTTTTAACCCTAGTTCTAATATCCATGGTTAAGTCACTTGACCCTACTTTAGGGTTAGATGTTTGTATATGTGTGTGTAATAAATATATGCCTATGTAGCCATTGACCCTATAGTATACAGTTGTATTTTTATTTTATAGTTTTCTACTCTTACAGCCTAATATACAAAGTTAAAAATCTTTCATTTGTTTTTTAACTGAAGATATTATATACAAATCCATATATTTATTACAAATTATGAGTATAAAATACACAAATTTAATAATTTAATATAAATAAACATAAATTCAGAATAATTTTTATCATGTGCAAGGTTTCAATACGAGTCACTTTCTCTTATTTCTTTCCTTAATAATAATTCTCCGATTTATTAGGCTTTTTCACAGAGTCTGGACCTGTCCAATCATCACTTCGCCTCAGCACCGAGTTAACCCTGCAGTTGGATAATTTTGGGCCCAAGTTGTTCAATTGAGGGGAAATTAAAGGCTAATAGGGCTAATTTTATCTCAACGGAGCATATTATTTACTGATACATCAACATATAAATTACAATATAATATCATAATTTAAATAATTAATTATCATATTTATTTATTTTATGACAACTATTATTTGACATATCATATCACTATTTATTCAAATTCGAGACTTTTTATTTATAAAATTTTTAAGGTTTTATAGACTATAATATTTTCTTAAATACAATATGTAAATTAAGAGAAAAAGGAGTCTTAACTCATTATATACATTCAATAATTCTTCTCAAAATGAAGAATAATAGTTCATAATATCAACTTTTTCTTAAAAATTAATTTAAAACACAAAATATTTTATATTAGATAAAATGGGATCAAAATTTACTATTGAGCGGTAAAATCGTAAAAAGAGTAGAAGTAAAAATCTTGGGGGAAGAAAAGGTTACTGCATTTTCTGTGACATTCTGTTACCCCATCCTCTCTCTATCTCTTTTTTTTTTTTTTTTTTTTTTTTTTTTTTAAGAGCCTCTTATCTTAATTTTGTCAACTTGCAATGACTATGGTCTGGACCGCTTTAAAACAGTAAAAATATAATAATAGTAAAAATACACTTTATTCTTCTATGTATAATTGATTTTGCCACGCCAATTTTTCACATCCCAAAACTACCCTTCTCTCTCTTCATCAAATTGTGAAGAAGTTGGATAGGACATGGGCAAAACTGTCCTTTTAGTACAATTTTATTTTAAGATCAGGGTGTTTAGGACACCACAACCTTAGATCTTTGTTTTGGGCAAAAAAAAAAAAAGAAAAGAAAAAACCTTAGATCTTTGTCGGCTCTGGGAGAATTTTTGGACGTTGAAGGGTGTTTGTCTTAAAAAGCTAAAATAAAATAAGAGCTCTTTTTTCTTATCTACAGCTAAACGACATCGTTTTACGAATTCCCACCATACATAACCGTACTTTCCCTGATATGAGTTCCAGCAGTAGAATCATATAATATAAAAATAAAATAAATGAATATAATTTTTCGAGACGAAACTGACCTCAAACATTTGATAAAATGACAATCCAGTCCGATCAGCTGCGTTGGAATTTAGTGCATGAAACACGATAATAGATTTTAGTTATTAGTAACGTAAATACACTGAAATAATAATAAGAATCACAATTAACACGTAAAAAGGGTTTCATTATCTAACACAGACACCTGTTAATTAACCACGTACGTGGATGCCACGTGTATAGTCACTTTATATTTCATAGCTGCCACGTTGAGTTCTTAAAGTCAAATTTTCTGATAAATTATATATATATATATGGGAAAAAGTGTACTCCGAACTTTTTCAAAAATTTTATTTTGATATTATTGAACTTAAAAAAATATATATTTTATTTAAGTGTTTTTTCCAATTTTCTAGTGATCAGAACACTCACTCCGCAAAAATAAATCCACTCTCGCTGAACTGATATCCACATCAGGGTCTACATGAATTATAAACAAAAAATGACTTAAATACCATTCAATCTAAAATGACTTAAATAATAAAAATTATATATTTAAATAATATAATATTTTAAAAATATAATATAATATTTTAAATAATATTAAATTTAAGGTAATTAAAATATTAAAATTTAAAAAAAAAATCATATTTTTAAATAAAAAAAATCTTCAAAATAAAAATTAAAAAAATCTTAAAAACTTAAAAATAAAAAAAAAAATGAAAATTAAAGAAGGAAATCTGGGTCGCAAACTGAAGCTCGCCAATGGAGACGACAGGAGCAAGAAATGAGCACAAGGACACCAAATCGGTAATCGGTGATGAAAGAATGCTCAGAGACTACCGTTCGCATCACTACTAGATTCTGTGTTTTTCGATTATGTGCTTCATTTTATTTTTTTAATGTATTTCTCAATTTGTTTTGTTTTTGTTTTTTTTTTGTTTTTATGCTGAATTTTTTTTTTAACTTAATATATATATTATAATTATAATTATAAAATTTGTTAAAAAATATAAATATAAATTTATAATATATATGAAATTAGAATATATATATATATATATATAATTATAAAATTTGTTCAAAAATATAAATATAAATTTTA
>CATKHJ011145701.1:0-20618 GCA_949750685.1 Vernicia montana
CAATATCACAATTAATTATTTTTAAATTTTTATCATATATTCTAATAATATAATTAAATTTTATTAATAATTACAACTATCATTATATAAACTTATAAATAAAAAATAAATGAAAAAAATTAAATTATATGTATATACACATACAAATATTTTGTAGGTAAATATAAAATACAAGTTAAAAAAAACAAAGATAAAGAAAGGACAAAAAAAAAAAAAATGTGGATAGAGAGCTAATGGAGGTAACAGGGAGAAGGAGTCCGTTGGTCCATTTTTGTAACGTTAAGGGCATATCCGTACTTTTAAAAATATTAAGTGTTGATCTGCACTTTTAACTAAATATTAGGGGTATATTTGCACCTTATTCCCTAAAACTACGATTAACAAAGCTACAGCTAGACACCGTTTGCCTTTTTTTTTTTTTTTTTATTTACTATTTCACCCATGGGTATTATTGATTATGACTTATTTTAAAAAATAAAAAAATAAATGAGTCTTTTTTTTCCAAATAAATAAATGAGTTCATTGGGTATTTTTTTTTTATACTAAGGAAGGAAAATACCCAATAAAAACATACTAAATTACACAATAAAAGGATAGCTTTTTTGTTTAACAGCTCTCAATAAATTGATGATAACTATTTATCAATGTTTTGAAAACTAAACCGATCGGTCAGACTGATTAAATCGAGAATCAGTTATTGATCCGGTCTGATTGTTTAAAAAATCGAATATATTAAAACGAAGTTGTTTTGAAATAAAAAATAAAAATAAAAAGAATCAATCGAACCAGTCGAACTGTGAACCGATCAGAAGATCGGTTCACTATCCGGTTCGATTTTAAAAACATTGCTATTTATGATTTTGGAGACTCGAACTTGAGATATCTCAAATCCCATATTTTTAAAGGAAATGAGAAGACCAAATAGACTACACCTGATTAGCAGTCTATTGAGTATTTAGTTATTCTATTAGATTAATTGTTAATTTAGAAGTTAAACTACTATATAGTCTTTAAAATTTGTAGAAATACAAATTTTAACTCATGAATTTCATCATATTTTAAAGTTTATATTGTAAGTTATCTTTTTTTTTTATTATTATTTTTACTATCTTTTATTTTTTTATTAATAAAAAAATATATTACATTTTTTTAGAATGATATGTTGATAAATAAAATAACAGAAATCAACTGATTTATTTTCAAAATAAAAGTATTGACTTGCGAATTAAATCAAAATTTAAATAATAAATAATATGTATATATGTCAAAAGATCCAATTGAAATCTCCTCTTCCTTAATACCAAAAATTGAAAACAATCGTATTGCACTAAACTTTATAACCCAATAATGAAGGGTTATTTTTAAATTCATTATCATTCCAAATTTGTTTATAAATATTACCTTACATATATATTCTTTTCTTTTTTTATATACAAGAGATACTAGTTAGTAAATTAGTGGGGAAGAAAATATTAGCAAGTGGGCTCTACAAGTGCCTCAAGGCAAATGACCACCAGGCGTAATTGGAGGAGGTATTATTGGGTACTGTCTATATCCCATCCCTCTTTCCCCTGTTTTTTTTTGAATCACCTCTTTCCCCTGTTTGATAACGAGACTTGAGCCCAGAAAAATACTGAATTTCTCACTGGCCAATCGAAGGTTCCACACAATTGGACTGCAACATGTAAATAAGCATTTCAGGGTGAGGGTGCAATTCAAAGACAAAATAGAAAGTCAATATTTGATTCAAACGCATGCCCTTAACCATCAGGACATGAAGGATAAATGACGGACAGAAAAGTAACAATTCATACATTACAGAGAGAAAATGAAACAAAAACAAAACATGCAAATCAAATTAAAATTTTTACCATTTTACTTTTCAAAATTACTTTTCAGAAACCTTATTTATTAGTAGTTTTTTGTTTTCTTAAACGGGTGGGGGGATTTCATAGCAATCAAACCAAATAGAATATTAATTTCTGGATTAAATGAATGCCTTTAAAATCGTTATTGCCTTTGTAACATGGATCGAGATGAATCTTGAAGCATACAACTGTACTAAAGAAGTGTCTCTTGTACCCACCCAATACTCGAATCTGTCAGTGTCTTCCACAACTTTCTTTTATCCCTAACAAAATCTTGGCCTCCCAACGCCCAAGTAATTTTGCAAGATGAATACCCACAACTCATCAGTGGCGTATGACAGGCCCAAAAACAAAATTATATATACAGTATCCAAAGAATATGGAAATTATACGTATGTACACGAGACCTTCAAGCTGATTGTAAATGGAACTGAAATTCTCATGTGTTATCCGAAATCTAGACCATGGAATTGGCACCGAGGAGAAACCCACATATTTACAAATTGCTGAGGTCTTTACTCCCTGATATGACCAGATTGTACAATGTGCAAGCTCACAACAATCTGTTATGTGCTTCAATCATTGAAGCTCTCTCCTGTAAAAGGGAAAAAAAGATGAAATTCTGTTTCAGATGTTTTTTCAAAGTATTTTCACAAATTTCAAATTGTGAGCAGATATTCAACATTCAGATGGTGTCCCACTAATAAATTTCAGGGATATACAGCTAAATGATGATTGAAATAAATCAAATGTCTGCCTATGACCATTAGCATCAGTAATATATGGATACTTCGTATCTTCATGTTGAGCATTCTCGTGATGGGAGGCCATACAATATAGCCCAGAGAGGAAAATCGTATTAAGGTTTTTTATTTAACTTGCATAGTGGTTATCCATGCTTATCTCTATGCATGTGTAAGCATGCAAGTACAAACATGCATATATGCACACACCACACACACACACACACACAGAGAAGGAGAGAACCTCATTCTGTGTGCTGCTTTCTGAAGGAAACCATTGCAATAAAACGCCCAAATTCATGACGTTAGGTATCAATTTGAACAACAGAGGAGTTGTTACCTGAATGATAATAAGGTAAATGTTAAATCCAGGAGAGCCAATAGTATAATTAGACAGCCAATGCCTTCATATGTATTAAAGAAACGTACCAGACTAAGAGCGGTTGTTCCAAGAAGAAGAAGATACATCTTTCCCTGAATTAACCACAAACAAAATAAAGCATTAACTTTGTTTATATGTTTATATATAGAGACACACACTAAGACAGATATGCACCATATACATATATCAAACTTGGGATTCTCTAATGTTACTATATACCTATAATAGACACACAGAAGGATATAGGAGAGAGAGGTCACCTCAACAAGATGAAGATTTGAGGCACGGCTTAGGAGAACAAAAGCAAATTCTCCAATTTGAGCAAGCAATACTCCAACCTAAACCATAATATGTTAAATATTTGTTTTCGAAGGAAATGAGAATTTCACATATAATATTGTCAAGTAAAATATCTTTTGTATTTTCTTCAACAAGCCAACTCACATGGAACGATGTCCTAATGCCATATCCAAAGGCTTTAGTAACCCCAGCAGCAACAGCTGTCTTGACAACTATGACCAGAATCACGGATGCTAGCAATATATCCACATGGTTCCACAGAAAATGTACATGTATGAGCATTCCAATACTAGAAAGGAAGAGAGCTGCAAACAGGTTACGGATTGGTTCCACCTACAAAGTAAAATAGCAACAAATTCAAAAAGTTGCTTTACTCAGGACATAATAAATTATAATCAGTAGAGCCACTAGCTGACATTTAAGGGTCACAAACCAATTATCGATTGAAACGAATGCATATTCTCCCACATAGTAAATTATTTCTACCTGAGCAGACTCACTCATTATAAATACTTTTAGAACCAATACTCAGGTGGCAATAATGAAGAGAATGGCAAAAGTCTCAGTGATGAAAGCAGATAAGTAAGGGAAAGAAAGAGATAGTTTAGGATGGTGAAGAGATGATCATCATGACAATTAAATTAATGTCCTGAAATTTTTTCCAGATCTTCAAAGTCAGCATTCATTTCAGGCATCAAAATTCTGGGCGAACTACGAGTTCAGGGTACCAGCATCTTTAAAATTGACGAGCATAGGCCAGTTTTTCCAGAAGATTAGGAACCATGGCCATTCATGACAAAATGCATAACAATATTCTAATAGCTAAAGGTAACTCCTCGTGCTCAAAGATTACAAGGCATCATGAACCCCTAAAAATGACACTATATAAGGCTATGAGCATGTAAAGCTAGTGAAGCATGTCTTTTGCAATCAAAAAAGTTGAATACATTTAGAACTTCGCAAAGATACAAAGGAAAATAAAAATAAAGATATTTTATTTTAATGGCATATTAAATTATAAACAGAAATGAAATGATTTAGGATAACATAGGACGCTATCCATTGCACACAAGTATACCTGATCTAAAGTATGTTGAGCAAAGTCAGTGGTAGATATCATAACTCCTGCCACAAATGAACCCAACTCAAGACTAAGGCCAAGCTTGTCGCTGCACTGAAACAATTAAAAGAGTTCCAAGAGCATTAAAATGTGATGAGGAAAAAGTATTCACAAGCAGGCAGCACTGTGCTACACTGAATCATCATGCTACAACTCAACATCTTAACTTGGAGAAAGTTAAATATTACAAATATTTCAATGAATAAAAGTTATTAGTTTATGGCTCAATCTTTAGCAGATGTAGCATTTTGTAGGGAACAAAATTTTTATATGACGAAACATGCATTAAGTACAAAGGTTTATTTTGCCATGTGTTAATTTTTCACTAGTTAACTTAGCAACTGTTCAATCTAGCTTCATTAGATAATAAAGCAGCAATTTTCTGTTAATTATATAGGTTAAGCAATCCACCATCTGGCACATATCTGTCCAACTGTCACTCACAATGAGGAAGAATTAAAAAATATGAGGGTGTGATCTTGCCAATTTGAAGGCCCTTTTGCTTATATCTCGCTTGCTTTTGAAATTCTTATCAGTGAGCAACTGAAAATATGTTAAATGATCTAACACCCAACTTGAGGATAAGAGTTAAAATATTCAGCAGGATACGAAATCCAAGTGCAACAACATGCACAGTTAATCTCCTCAAAAAGGGTAAACATATTTAACACTTACCCAGGCAGATAATAAGCAGAAAGCCACAGCAGCAAGCTGATAAAGTTCATTTGTCTGAATCACGAAATGGAAACAAAAGTGAACTTGTGAGGAAATCCAGGGAAGTATCCAAGTGAAACCATAAGAAGCAAGGTATGTAAACCCTTTTTTTTGTCTGAAAAATATGTTAGGAACTCACTTGAGATGATAGCTGTATCATTAACTTAAGAAAGCGAGGAACAAATGACCAAGATAATATAGAAGCAACAGTGAGGAATATGGACAGCACCAAAAGCCTGAAGTTAATAACATATAGAAGTTAGCTTCAATCCAGATCATTTACATGGGGATCATTTCTTGTAATAACATTAAAGCTTTATAGTTTACAAGGAAGAACAAAAGAAATAACAAAGTGAATGCACCCCCATCCTCCCTAGAGAGAAAGAGAGAAGGGAAGGGTGGGGGAGAGGATGTAATTCAATAACAGCAGCAAGAAAGAGAGGGAAAAGGTAACAAAACAAACTTACAGCTTCCCCATTGAAACCATTCCATGTAAAAGGCCACTGCTGCCACCCAAGACTGGGAGCAAAGCAAATAACAAACCAACAGCACAATCCTGCAATAATTCATAGGGAAGGGCTAATGTAGATCAGAAATCAAGCTCTTCCAACTCAACAAGTCATCAATTAAAGTTGAGTTACCAAATAAATATAAACAATGTAAAAAAAAAAAAGAAGGAAACCTGAAATATAAGTGTCCCAATTGTGACTTGACCATGAAGAGCACTACTGCTATTCCGTTCAACTAAAAACTTCACCACCTGGTAAAATTTATGAGAAAAGCTTGAATTCAGAGTTTTGTAGGGAGCAATAGAATAGAAATGAGAAATGCTAGTATCAGAAACTAGTCTAGAAAAGTACCACTGCTGTCGATGACATTGACAGGAAGGAACCCACAAAAACACCCTCAGACAACTTAGCTCCACACAACTGTATATTTGATAGATGCCCAAGTTCAGCAGACATTTTAACAGGAATCATAGAAATCTCTAGTAGAATAAGTCAGATACTTTGACCAACATACCATAGCAGTTATGCCACACAAGAACATAAATATCACAATTTGAAGTAGACCTCCAACAACAGCTACAGGCCCCACAACTTTTAACTGCACAAAGAAGGGAAACATTCCCATAAATAACTACATAATAAAAAGCTGCTGCATAAAGTACTGTAATAAGAATTTCCCAGACCAAATGTTACCTTTGTCAAAGAAAACTCCAGTCCTAAAGCAAAAAGAAGAAACACAACACCAAACTGGGCTACAGTTTCAACCTGCGATGAAAGCAAAAGAGAACATGTAACTGCCATCACATAAATATTACAGCAGACCAATCCTTGATGCACGGACTTCCTAGCTGAAAGACACCATATGTGCAGAAATCAATTTCAGGGCACTTGCTGATACTACATCAAAGATTATTTTGTCGTGATGGTTAGTCAAAAATATGGGTTGCTTCTCCTGGGCCTAATATTCTTGTTAGTGACAACAAGAGTGCCATCCAAATAACATAACAATGATGACACAAGACAACAAAATTCCCATTATACAGCTCCACAAACTTGGATTTCCCCACAAAAATACCTTTAGTGTGGACAAATAATAGTGTCTAAAAGCACACAAAAAAAATAGGCACTCTGGATAATAGAAAGATGATATACCTGTACCATCTCACTAATGAATTTCAGACCTCCTGGTCCAATAATCGAACCAGCAAGAAGATAGCCCACAATGACCTACGATGCACACCCATATCAAATGAAAAAAATCTCCTTAAATAATGCACAACATAAATCATAAAATAAACCCAAACATCTACCTCAACCTAAGTAAAAAAAGAATAACAAATAGAAGCAATTTTTAAGATGAATAGAACCAACATCTACAGATACTAACCGGTTGTCCCAAACAAGAAAAGACAATTCCCCCAATGGCAGCAGAAACTATGACGACTACCAGATCTGAAATTAATCTGTAAAAATGTCAAACAATATATTAAAGCATAAATCTCATGCACAAAAATACCTAAAACTCAACTACTTCAATAACTGTGCTAGGTCGAAAAGACAAGTTGAATAGACCTCAACAAAAGTTCAACAACTTATCATACAATGGGACCTTAGAAAAATATTTACCCTTGTATAACAGTCAGAAATAAAGATTTTAAAAATATTAACCTCAAATCTACTTGAAGTATCGGATACTTGGATTTCTTGTTTGACATGACGAATACATTGTCCTACAATTAATAAGAGAAGCATGTCATAGGGAATTTATAATGAAAATGAAAACAGTTGGATCCTGAATCAATTCATAAGGATATAGAGCTCATTATTAAATTTCAGCACACCTTTTTGTCAATAAGTCTCATGTCCTCAGAATCTTCATTTTCCAGTGAAAATACATCTTGAAACTGGAATGGCTTTGTTCCACTGACAAAAAAAATGAGGCAGAAAAAAGAAACAAGGATTTATAAAATCAAACTCTCAGTTTTTTCACTGAACAAAATAAGGAACAAAAATATATCTCAGCACATGTTGTCACAATGCAATAATTTTGCGTCACATATATATTTTACATATTCCCTTACTTAGCCACTTGTGTATCATTTTTCTTGGCCTTATCGTGAGTGATTTTAGCTACAGTTTCCAATACAGCCTGTAAAACATAACCAAGACTTCTCTTTAGCATAAATAACATTGTTAAGTAGTATAAAGAGATAAACAAATTAACTAGCATATTTAACACATGAAAAGCCAAAAAGCAAAGATTTTAGTTCTATCATGTATGGCACATGATAAAAGTGAATATGGTATGCAAAAAACCCAACTTTCCCGATTAAATTTAAAGCCATTTTATCTATTAAATATTTGGTCTGAATGACTTGCATAAATTAGATCCCTACCATATTCCTTTCTAATCCTTTTTATTTATGCATTAAAGTTTTGTAGCGTACTCTTGTAAGGCTAAAGCTCTCAAAACTGTTTTACCATGAAAACTATATAACAGAATCAAAACATAACCTCAATGCAAACCACAAATTCCAATACATCTAACAAAGACATTAATCTGATTTCTATGTGCTGGGCATTTTTTGAAAAATAGATCCATGAATTTTCTTTTTCTTTTTCCTTATGGGGGGTTCTTTTATATAAAATATTTTAGCACAGTTGTATTGGTGAAAGATAACAAGATGCATTGCATTTTGAACCAACATATTTTAAGGAACAATTAAGCCTACCTGTTGGTCAGCTACACTGCTGTTGAAGCTGCTTCCATCAGAACCTAGGAAAAGAAGATAACAAATTTGAATATCATCCAAAGAGCATCTGAGAAAACAAGCAACTACCAATAAATAGAATAAAGTGAATAAACTATCATCATAATTCAGCATATAACACACTTCTATTATAAGCAAGGGATAGCAAAATACATCAAATGGAGTTAATTAGAGGTTCAAAGATAAGCTCCAATTATCAACCTTAAAGTGAAGGACTGGCTCAAATTGTAAATTCTCTTGCATATATGAATTATAGCCTGTACAAAGAAAAATGATGGCATGGATAACTTGATTCCTTTCACAGAACAGAAGCCAATGCCATGATTTTCAGACCAAAACACTATCACAATTTGACAAAGGAGATGAACAGGCATAATAATTTCAAACATCTTAATAATGTAAGTTTTTAAATTTTTTTTGGCTTCATCTTTATGGAATTCAGCACAATCCAATTGCCATAGAACTGTGGGAAATGAGGTTCCACTTTTCCATATGCTTCAGCCAATTCACACTTAGCTTCTCATACACTTGTAATAATTCGTATGAAGCGGTATCATGGTCCTTCTGCCACCTCTATGACTCTCATTCTGCTGGTTTTCTAAGCTGTTGTGTTCAATTAAATATTAATCCATGGCTGATTTTCTGTTACCTCAAAACTTTTAAAGGTATAAAGTCCAAGTAGTTAACTAGCAATATTCTAGGTTGTAGAGACCCAGGGCTTCCAATAATCTAAACACCACTTTCATTGATAGTAAAGAAAACTGAGCTCCATCCAAGCATAATAAATACCATATGCCGTCCACTTTGTTAATTGACGCCCATCATTTTCAGACACGATTTCGCATATTCTCCAGCAAAATGGTAATCCAAGGCATATTCAACAAAGTTGCAGATACTACAGATCTAAATAGCATAGCTAAATTATGAATTTCACACATGTACTTTCTTAGAAGCACTAGGAAAGCACTCGCTTCAGTGCAGCATTGCATCAACTGAAATGAGTCTAAAAACCTAATAAAATAAGGTCTAGTTGTTCAAAAAATCATTAAGAAAAATAATGGAAGTGGAGATAGAACTGAAAGCAAAAGCTCCTAACCTTCAGGCTGATCATTTTCGGAGAACTCTTTCTCCAGAACCCGATCGAACATTTTGGCTATGCTGCCTTCTCCATTGTCAGGCGCCGAAGAATTCAACAAATTCCCGTAAAACCGTTCCCTAGTCTCCTTGTCAGATCTTGCGGACACGCAAGTCCAGGTGTAAAAAAACAACAGCAACAACAACCAACAACGGAAGATCGCCATAGATTATGGCAATCTCTCTCCCCTATAAGTTTGGAAGGGAATTAAATCCAAGGGAGAGAGAAAGGAAAATTCGAACAATGCGAGATCGAACTCTTAAAGCGTGCTTTTCTTGTTTTCCTTTTTGTGCTTGTTTAACAATTGGGATTTAACCACTCAAGGCGGGATCTTATTTAGCAGGTTATATGGCTCTCACTCGTTGTGGTGCATTAGCGTCATTTTGACGTTTCACCCGTGTAAAAGTATTAAGTAGCTTCCGAGTTAAACCGCTTACTTAATTCATTTATTTTAATAATAATAAAAAAAAAAACCCTCCAAATATGAGTTTTAAATCAAACAAAATACTAGTATATAGATATTGTGGTTCATGAAATTTGGAATTTCTCCACTGAATAAAGTATGGTGCAAATGAACAAAGAAGGAATAATAAATCTATGCTCCTATTGGTAGCCTACTTATTAGTGCATGTTTAGTGGGTAATGAATAGATTATGATGGCGCCCATTTGGCAAAAAAAAAAAAAAAAATTTGTGATGGCGCCCGTAAAGTGGCTATTATGTTACTATCGTTAGTTATGACATGGGACTATGGGATTGCAACCAGGGACACGTTACTCTTTTATTTTAAAAAATAAAATTGCTTATAAAACAATAGTTGTCATATTTGGCCATCCAAAAACTCATAAATCGGTCTATAAATCAGACCGAATCAAAATTCATTAAAAACCCATTTATCCAGCCAGGTCACAGGATTTTATGGGATTTTTTTTTTACCAATTAATTTTTATAGTATTATAGTTTATTAATTAATTAAGAATAATAATAAATTACTATTCAACATTAAGCCAATTTGAAAAACATAAAATATATATATTTATTTTAATTTTAGACTGAGTAAATAATAGTAAATTATAATATTATTAATTACTAATTTATTATTTCATACACAAAATTAATACTATTATATATATACATAAGAACATAATGAAAATAATTAAAATATTTATTCACATTTAATCTAAGCATGATCAGTTTAATTGAACCGTCGGTTTCGATTTGAAATCAACGGTTTTGGTTTAATTAAATGTTTAAACTGAAATCATAATCGATTTTTACTGTTTCTATTCCGATTTAGAACCAACCAATTTCAATTTCGGTTTCAGTTTGAAACCGATTTTTTTATTATGGTCTAAAATTAGTTTCAAACTGATTTTTTTTTATTACATTAATTTTGATTAAAAAATTAATATAAAATAATTGAATAATTTAAAATAAAATTTTAATAAACAATTAAATTTATTAAAATACAATTGTATATTAAAAAAATGACTTATAATTAATTCTTACGTTAATTAAGTTACCTACGTATTCTATTGAAATTAAGAGAAATCAAAACCTATATAATTATCAATTTAGATACGTTTGTTGATACAAAGGTGTTTTAACAATTTTTTAATGGTATTTTTTCTTAAAATATATATTACAAATAATTAAAAGAAACAAAATAAAAGTGTTGTAATAATTACGCATGACTGGTTTAACTGAACTATTGATTTCGATTTGAAATCGGCGATTTTAGTTTTGATCCGATTGTTAATAGAAATCGAAATCAAAACCAAATTCTTTATGTTTCAGTTACAAACCAAAAATCGATTTTGATTTTGGTTTTATTTGACCGGTTCAATAATTCCGATCAGATTTTTGTCACCCCTAATTTAATATAATAGCAAGTACATGTCATAATTTAACTAAAATTTTAAATTTGAATTTATCTTTTAATTTTTTTAAAATAATAATAAATGAAATTCGTAATTATATTTAGTAAAATATTTTAATTAATTTAAATACTCAATTGAATTATCATTACATGTGATTTAATTATAAAACTTTAATATCATTATAAGTGAACACAAACACACACACACATATATATATATATAATTTTTTTGTTAATTAATTAATTATATTAAAATTAAATAATATAGTTCTGATGTTTGGTTTCAAAAAAAATAATAATTATAATAAAATTAAATTAAAAAGGTTGTTAAATGTGATTTAATTAAATATAATATATATATGAGGAATAATTAAATTTCTTTTAGATTTGTGTTGGACATTATTATGTTGAGAATATTGAGATAAAATATTATTATAATTTATTATTATTTATGTTATTATTTAATTTTAGTTATATGTATATTATATTTATTTTTAACATATAAATAATAAATATATGATATTATTTAAAATTTTAATTTAACTTATAACACGTAAAATTATGCTTTTACTAATTTAAAAATCAGATCGAGTCTAAAAACCATTTATATAACTGCAAAAGAAACCATATAATTGCCAAATATCACCACTGCATTAGTTAAATTAAGAATCACTTTAAAACCGAAGATTTAATATATTTTTTTTCACGCAAATTTAGTGTTCATTTACATCAACAATTGAAAATTAACCTTTAATATTTGATTCTCAATCATTTTCAAGAGTTTGATAAAGGATTAAAAATAATACTCTATTTGAGGATTAGGAAGAGTTTTTTTATTTCAAATTATTTATCGTTTTAAAAATTTAATACAATATTTATTAGTTTTTTTTCAATTTTATCCTCATTTTCAACTCCAATATTTTATATGTTTTCTCTTATTCAGTGAGAGAAAAATAAGAGTATATTTATCAATTTCGATTAAAATTAAAATTATTTAATAACTTTTTTAATATGTGTGTATAATCTTAAAACGACTATTATTATAAAATGGAGGGAGTAGTTGAAATAACCTTTAAAATTCAACATTTAATCCATTAATTGTGAAAAACTATGCTAACATTTAATTGTTGATAATATTTGTTAGCCACAAATTGTAAACCAAACAATAAATTTATTATTACAAACAATGAGTTTGAATTAGAAATTTAAGAATTAATTTCACTGTTTAACCCACAGTCTTATAATGATTAAATTTGCAATTTGTCTTACGTCATTAAATTCACAAAGAAAA
The DNA here is from genome assembly GCA_949750685.1 of Vernicia montana. Classification (NCBI taxonomy): domain Eukaryota; kingdom Viridiplantae; phylum Streptophyta; class Magnoliopsida; order Malpighiales; family Euphorbiaceae; genus Vernicia; species Vernicia montana. The sequence continues at coordinate 12,712 of CATKHJ011145701.1, forward strand.
CTACTACAACTTAAAAATAGTTTACTCTCAATTTGTTGCATTAGCTGCCGGCTGAAATATACAAGTAGTAGAGGAGATAAAATTTATTATTAAAAATTATATTTTTATATTATATAAAAATACTAACTAATTTTTGATGCACATAAAAGTAAAGATTTATAAAGAATTTTTTAAAAGAATTTTTCATATAAAAAAAAAAAAAATTGTAGGCAAATCATTTGCTGCTTATTAATTGAAATTGATCTAAATTACGACTCGTCAACAAAACAAAAACCATTACTGACTGCAAAAAAGTTGCATCCAGAAAATGGGATTGGAGCTGTTTAGCCCGTGGGCTTAAATGTGTAAGATATCATGTTGGGCTAGAAAAACAAAGCTAAGTTCATCTTCCACCAGTTTTTTTTTTTTTTTTTTTTTTGCCAGAGCATCTTCCACCAGTTGGGTGAGCTCAAAAAGGAAAAAGTAATATTTATTTTTGAAATTCATATATTAAAAATTTTAAAATAATATATATATATATATATATATATATATATAAATATTTTAATTAATATTTATATAACTGTCAAAAATAATTAATATATACATGCATTCACATAATTAAATATAAAATAAATATAAATGTATATTTATTTATATTAATATAATTAAATTATATGTAATACTAAAATTACTAATTACATATAATTAATTTTTATTATAATATGTAAAATAATATACTTATTCGACATTTTATAATATAATTTTAGTTTCAATCTTAAATTGTCAAACATTTTATAATAATTTGCAATGTTCACCTCATCACTAAATAAAAAAGATTTAGAATATGACACAATATTTAAATTATTTTTAAAATGACTCTAGTATTTAGTGTCAAAGCGGTGAAATTTCAAATTTGATCGCAATCAGAGTTTAATTTATTAAAAAGGTAAATTTTAAGTCAACTTTTTTTTTTTTTTTTAATTATTATCTTTCAATAAAATATTTTTGGAAATAAAATTCAAATTTTTTGTTGACTACACTACAAAATAAAAATACTATTGGAAACTTTGTTTTTTTAGGAATTTGTGGAATACAAACTTGATGAATATATGGATTTTATTTTATATAAAAATAATTTATTTTAAGTTAGTTAATATTTAATTTAATTTTATAAAAAGGTTAACATTAAAAACACTTATTTTAATGTTTCTAAACGACATTAAAAAAGGATAAGCAATGTCTTTGACAAAAGAAAAAAGAAAAGGGATGTTAGTAGTCGTTTATGAAGGACATTAAAAAGGGCCGTCGTTTGCGGACGACTTTGAAAAACAACTTATTTAGGGAGGTAGTCTTTGACAAACGACAGTGACTATTGTGCAGGCAGGAATGACCGGCTTCTCTCCGTCATTAACGACAAGTCGTTGCATTTACCAACAATCCGATTTAATAAAACGATCCTTCGGAGCAAAGTAGAATCTCTTTTTTTGAAGCATTTGTCTTTTTTTCTTTTTTTTTTTGGCCCAAATTAGAACACGAGCATTTGTCTGTATTAAAATGACGTGTCTTACCCACTTTCCACACCATTCACAATTCAAAGGGAGCGTGCTCTCCACAAGTTCAACTCCCACTTTTCCAAGCCTAACAGCAACACCTACCTTTTAATTCGCAGATTTGGAATTGAAGAGTTAAGGGATTGTGAGATACAGAGACCTATTTACAATTTACCCATTTCAATGGCGACAATTTTGAGTACATTTGCTGTTAGTTTCTGTTACAGCAAATCGAGAGTCGAGGGTCTCAAGCCAACCACTTATTCTGCTTCAAGACAAAGGCGCATGGTGGCTGTGAGGGCTGAAGCTCAAGCTATCAATCCAGAAATTAGAAAGGACGAGGAGAAGGTTGTGGACTCTGTTATGGTCGCTGAGCTCTCTAAGCCCCTCACTGCTTATTGCAGGTTTGGACTTGGTTCAATTTATTGTTATTTTTTTTTCTAATTTTATTTTTGTAACCTCAATGTTGCGTTGGCTATTTTGATCGTGGATATATTGCTCAGTGATCATTCGTTATAATCCAGCAAACAGCTACTATTGATTTCAGTAATTTATAGTGATTTGTTTATATGCCTTTCAATCTTAGTGGGGTTAATTAAGAAAATCATAAGCTTGGCATTTTACGTAAGTGTAATTTTCAGTAACCCGCCATTTATTTTTAGTCTTAGCTTTTAGCTTTACATTGGGTTCTGTCATGTAACAAGCTCAAGAATGGCTCTGTTTGCAAAAATTGAGCCAAAATTATCAATATTTGATTATTGAATTTGGTCCAGCTTATTGTTGTTGGTCATCCTAGCAAGTTCAATTTGATCAGAATTTAAGGAACATTCTTGGGGAAAAACTTTCAAGTTTGAAGATGTAGTAGTTATAAGCAATTCTCTTCTTTTACAGCATGTTTGCATAGTAATTCATGTTATGTTTTTGTGCAATTATGGATTTGTATTGAAAGGTTATTCATGATTTTTTTCTACAGAAAATGCTTTTCTCCGCATGATAATCGTTGTCTTGAAAGAGAAAAATACATAGTTTAGATACGTAATAGAGACCTAACAATGTGTCTAATGTGCAAATGTTTTGGTTTTTATGTTTGTTATGACTGGGATAATTGGGATTTTAATTGCTTTGATGCCAGTAATGAGATAGTGGCTGTGAAAGAATCTTGGCTAAAATTTACAAATATAAGATGAGCTTAGGTAAAGTTAACATTGATGATCGCATTTCGCATCCGAATTTCTAGCCAAGTCAGCATTTTCTGGAACCCGCATGTTTTTCTAATCTTAATTTCCCAATGTATCCTTCTAGACCAATTTTGCCAAGCTAGAGCTTGTATAAGCTTCCTATTTATACCAGTTTGAAACAGATAGGACAACCCTGTTACTAAATGTTTGATGTTATGATGTACCTTTAATAGTGCATCTATTTCAGCAATTTTATCTCTCTTTGTTTCCTTATAGAAAGTTTGATAAGTTGCATTTTGTTATATGCTAGATGTTGGAGGTCAGGAACTTTCCCTCTGTGTGATGGAAGCCATGTAAAGCACAACAAAGCTACTGGTGACAATGTTGGACCTTTGCTCTTGAAAAAGCAGAAAGAGTAACTATCTTTCTTATTTTCATTGTAGTTTGTCATTTAAACACTGAAAATTCTTAGTGTTGTCCTATGACAATGTTATCCAACTTCCTTTGAATTAGGGTGAGTTTTCTACTTTCCTGTTGTGTTGCCATCATTGTCATACTTAAAAACATTGCAGTGAGACAATATCAATTTTTGTTTGTTATGAACTTGTTGGTTCATTGCATGCCTGTGGTAACTTATACTCCATAGCCATAGGTTGAATGATTTCCTGGATCATTAATGTTCAATATCTAGGATATTTAATGGAAATATCCTGATATTGCAAAGACCGGCAATATGGACCTACAAGGTTCTATCAAGTATTAAATGTGTGCCTTTTTCATTTTTGTGAATAAAAATGGGAGTGATGAAGCTTATAAAAATCAATTGTTAATTTGATGTTGTGCCCATCTCATAGTTTAAATCTTTAAGACTTGTTTGATACATCTTGGAATTGGAATCCAAGTGGAATAGGATTCCAAAACTTTAGACATCTATTTTCAAGTTCATTTTTTAAATAATTAAATAGAATTTATTAATAAGATTAATAATTATACTTAAAAATATATATCATATCAATAAAAATTGGAGTCATTAGAATTATTCAAATGTAAAAAAAATAGAAAAAACTTTAGATTATTTGTGTACCAAATCAAAATATGGAATCCTATTCTTAGAATAGGATTCTATTCCTAATCTTAGGGTGTAACAAACATACACTTTATCTCTAGAAGGTTTAATGGCATAAATGTATTTCAATCTGGGATATTTTCTTTCTAGAATTAGAAACCTATCCTTAATCTGCTGGATTCTTTCTGGTATTTTTGCATTTTTGTTAATATGCATGGCCAAAAATAAGACTCTTTAGGAGTTGTGTTGGCACCATTAATTATCCTTGTGCAGAATGTACAAATGCAGTTTTATTTGCTGTTGATCAATTCAGGTTATGAGTTGAAAAACTGGGAAAAATAAAATAGTATTGAACCTTTTCAATTGCTAATCTGCTGTCCTGTCCCCCCTCCCCCCCCTTTTTTTTCCCCTCAAGCAAGAGCACCATTATTGCTTTTTCTTGCTTCATATAGGTAAGACATGCTTTATTGTGCTTTTTACATTGGTGTTCTATGCTGTTTACATACTTGGAAATAAAATATATAGTTTTTTTTTTTCAATCAATGATAAATCCAAATTCTAGAATTTCCATTCCAAATTAATGAATGATGGAGAAAGAGGAGCTGCTGGCCGCTGGCCCCTATAATTTCCCAAGAAGACCATGTGTCGTGGGAACCTCACCTCCTTTCTCCTCTTATCTTACCCCCAAAATAAAATAATCCTCTCTCCCTCTGTTATTGCTTTTTTATTTTTTATTTTTAACTGCTCTGTTATTGCTATTAATAAGTTCATAGTCAGTTGGGTTATGTAAAACATGATCTCAAAACTTTTTCTGTCATCCAGATCAATAGAAGTAGTATGCCACAACAGTAAAGATGTGTCATGAGGGCTAAGATATGATTCTGCTCAATACACATTTCTATAAATCATTGGAATGTTGCCATAATAATGGCTATGAAAATGTTAAGTCAGGCCATTTACTGTATTCCCCAAATTACAACCTTTTTGTGTAATTTTATTTTGGCTTTAAAGAGCATTGCTGAGATTATTAGTTAGCCCCCAGTTATAATTTCTGCAGGATCCTATTCATCTCAACTCAATTAGTCTTAATCTAAAAAATTATAGATAAACTACTATTTAATCCTTAGGTTTGCCTTAATTAACGAATGCGTCTCTGTATTTTGAGAAACTAATTAATTAATCCCTCAGTTTTGGTTCCGTCAGACATAATAGCCATTTCATCCATTTTTTCAATATTTTTCTGTCAATCAACATAAAAAAATAAATTTTTATTATATAATATATTTTGTAAACCCTAAAATATCTTCGTACAAAAATTCTCTCCTTCTCTGCCTTTCAGTACCACATCTATCTCTTTATGCTTTTCAGTACCATCGTCATCGCCAAGTCAGACGCCGTTCGAGGCCTGACAAAGCCTCGCCGCAATCGAAGTTGCTCCTGGTCCTCGCCGCAATTGAACTCGCTCTTAGTCCCGACCACCGAATTGTTAGTTTTCATTCATTTTTTCTGGGTTTCTTAATTTTGCCTTGATTTTGATTCATTCAAACTGAGTTAGTTATCAAAATATTCATTCAAAATATTCAACCTTAACACGTCCCTGCCTTCATTCAAAATTGGGTTTCTATATATATATGAGCTATTTTGGGTTTCTATTCAAAACTCTTTTGACAGTTTTGCCTTGATTTTGTTTTAGTTTTTATCCAATTTTGATTTCAATTTTTATAGATCAATTTGGGTTTTTAGGTTCAAATTTGAGAACAAATGTTGATTTGAGATATTTTCTTTTAATTTATGAATTTTTTGTTAGTAGTGCCGGTAGAAATGGTAAATTAAAACTGAAATGAGGGTTGTTTTAGTTTTTTCACATGTAATTAACGTTGAAATTGGATAGAAAAATTAAAATGTTGACGGAATCAAAATTGAGAGATTAAGGGGGCGTTTGATATAGTGGGTTTTTTTTTTTTTTTTCAAATTTTAAAAAAATAAGTATTAAAAATTATTTTTAAAAAAATTATTATTTGTTATTTCTTTTATATTTATCTAGAAATATTTTGAAAACAAAAAATCAAAAATAATAAATTCTAATTTTCAAAATCTTGTTTTTATTTTTAAAAAATAGAAAACAGAAAATACCGAACGGATCCTAATTAATTAGTTTTTCAAAATGAATGGACTATTTTATTAATTAGATCGAACTTAATGGACTAAATATTAATTTACTCTAAAATTAATTGGAATCATCTATATAGATTTTTTATTTTTACTTTACTTGATTTTAAACGTGGTTTTGATAATTATAATACTTTTAAATAATACTGAATTTTTAAGAAAAAACTGAACCGTATGATGAATGGACCTTGCATTGCATTAATGATGGTCCATGAGATCGAAATATAATGATTTGACTTTTAGTTGTATGATACAATGACACAAGAAAGGATTAAGATAGATGAATTTGGTCACATGGATGGCGAATGAGAGCTACTTATAATAATGCATCCAAATCCCACTCTTATGTTTTCTTTTCTTTAAGCTTTCCATGTGCTGATATTGGGTCTATGCTAGTTTTCTTTCTTTGGGCCAAAAAAAAAAAACATCCCACTCTTATGTTTATTCATTTAAGGCTCTTGACTATAAGCTTTTTTATTTCAAGGGAAAATGACTAACTATATCAAAATTACCTTTTTTCTAAAAACATATATGTATATTTGCAATAAATTTTAATGGCTTCCTTCCAACTTACATTTTGGGTTTTTTTTTTTTTTTTTTCTCACATTATTTTGTCCATAATGTTAATAAAGCAGAGACTCTTGGATAAAAAACTTTGCACATATTAATTAATAAAATAAAAGGCAATTATCATGGCAATTGGATACTAAAGAAACACAGAGAAAAGAACCCACAATGATTAAAGCCAATGAAAGATGCTAAACAATGAAAAAAGATTAATGGGGCCGCGCATAATTTTATTGAAAAGATTGAAAAAGAAGGTGTCATTAGACCTATTAACGGGTCTTAATTATAGTTTGGAATTATTCTAAGTAAATGGTGTAAAATCATAGTATTAGGCTTAACCTAGTCAATTCAAACAAGTTTTGCAAGTTGGAAGGCAACATTAGTGCAATTTCAAAAGAAATTTTTTATTTTTGAATGGAGTGTAGGCAAATTTAACAGGAAACCATTATGTAGTGTGATTCGATTAATTGCTAGATGGAACTATGGAAGTCACAGAAGTCAAAAGGATGTTTTATTTGAATAAGTGAAACAGAAATAGAATACAGTACATCACAATATTGGAAAATCATGGTATTTTGTAACGTGCTAAATTCATTCATATCATATCATATCATTAAATCATGTAAGGTTTTTATTTGAATTTAAGAAGCTTTATCCATTATATATATAATATATTTTTCATGCGATAATTTTTTTTTAAGAAAAAGAGTTATTATAATTAAAATTCCTGACTTATTATATAATGAGAAAAACATTTGATTATTGAACTAATAATTCAATTGTAAATTTAAAGAAAAATATAAAAGCAATAAAATTTATCATTAGTAAATATATATATATTTATACTATTTATTTTTTTGAAATCCGGAGGAGATAACTCTTTGGACTTATATTAGCAAATAACAATGGATTCCATTCCATGTATATATATAATAACCAGGGAATGGATCGAAGTGTACTACTTGAAGCATTATGCTTCAGATAAATTAATCATACTATTTATTAAAAATTAATCATACTATTTATTACAAATTTTATATTTAGTTAGAATTATTAGTTCAACATTTTATATACATTTTCATCCAACTCAACAAATTAAATTATATAAAGCTAGAGTTTTCGTGCATTGCAACTAGACAAAATATTGTCAACTAATTTTAGTAAACTCTTACACTTGTTATATTATTCATTAATTCCATGTTAAAAAATAAGTTGACATATGAAAATTAATCTTTCTAGCACTAATATATTATATATATTGCTTAATAATAATATGTTCCCGAAAGATCTAACACTAACGTGTTATTCTATGTATACGTGTTCAACCGATTATGGTGCCATATGCCCATATATATCATACCATTAAACATTAATATATAAATTATTAATGAGTTG
>CATKHJ011145708.1:0-15281 GCA_949750685.1 Vernicia montana
AAGTTCAAATAAAAAATCTTACATCATATTTAAATTAAGATGAAGTCTTTGAAATTCCACTAAAAATAAAGTATTACTAAAAGATTCGAATCTCTTTCCATAAAATTACAACGACTACCTATATTTACTCTGGTTGGTATAATCTTAGTCCAAGCAATAAAAGTATGCATTTGTGGACAAACAAAAATGTCCAAATAATAATCAGCCTCGACAATAATAATAAGCAAGCAAGGGTTACACATAGTTATTAAAAGGTACATACCCTTATCCTGATAATGATTTGCTATGAGACATCAACAAAGTTCATAATGCTTCAAAACGATTAAAGAATTTTGATTAGACATGTCTACAGAAAAAAGCAAGTAATTATGGAAATGGGTTGGCTAATTATATCATTAACTTTTATTAAGGAATCCATTCTTTTTCTGTTACATCATTTAAGTTTTGGAGTTGTTTGATTAGAGATTAGGGATTAGACATTAGAGTAGGGTTTGTAGTCCTACAAAAATTTGGTTGTGTAATTGATCCCTTTAAATTTTGATTTGACTATATCAGGTACAAATTTTTTTTCAAGAAAGATGATTAGGATGGATTAGATGTTTTTGGACATTCTGTTCAATAACATAAAATATATATATTCATAAATAAATTAGAAAAAAATACACAAAATTTAAAATAATTATTTATTTTGGCTTTAAATAGGATATATATATATATATATATATATATATATATATATATATAAACAAACAAATTATTCACAAGAGTTTGCTATGTAACAATATATTAAATGAATATAAATATTAAATAGATGTTATATAAGTACTAAATATATGTCAATTATAACATAATATATATTATATATGAGTTAGTGTCACATATATTATAATTTTAATATTTTTTTCATTAAGTATTTATGACATATATTTATTTGTGTCAATTTAAAATATAATATCTTTTGTATATGACACTATCACCTTGAAAAATTTTTAAATTTATTTTATATGATTATTTTATTCTTATAGTATTTTAAAAAATTGAAATATATGATGGTAACATTTTTTAAAAAATTCAACCTGATATGAAATTTTATTCTATAAAATAAAATAAGAAGATAATAATAAATATTTTAATATCAAATATAAAATATATAATATATAATTTTATTTATAATCATGTGCAAAAAAAATGATAATTATTATCTAAATAAATATAGTTTATTATATTATTTTAAGTAATATTAACACATATTAATAAACTCAATAATTTATGTAATAAAATAAGAAGAATATATTAGTCTTTCATATATAATGCATTATGATAATTCAAATAAATCATTATGATATTTAAAATATTAAATAAATATTAATCATTATGTATAATATTTGAGATTATTTGTTAATTTTCTCCAAGTTCTTTTATATTAATATATTATGATAATTTAAATGAATCATTATGGTAATTTAAATTTTAAATAAAAATATAAAATAATGTAATAATTTAACTTATTTTTAATTATTATCATTTAAACAAATTTGTAACCTAATCTATGAATAAATCATTATCACCATTATTACAATTTAAACCATTAGAAACTTATATAATTATGATTTGTAACCTAAGAAAAATTAAAAACATTAAATTTCATAATTATTATAATTTAATAAATTTTGTAACCTAAATTATTTATTTATAACATCATTTATGATAATATATATATTGGTAAGAATAAATTTTGTACATACTGAGGTCTACCGATTCAGCTAGGCTTGGACCATACTTGGACTTCTGTCTATGCCTATTCCATGAAAGTTATGGCTTAATAGACTTTCTCTCATTTTACCTGGAGAAGGTTCGCATTCAGATCCCTTCGTCTATGCTAGGAAGAGAAAAAGATCTTCGCTATTGAATGGTTCTTTAAAGTATCGAAGACTACCCACAGTGGAGAACTTCGTCTTCAGTTGGATAATCTGTCACATGTACTACACCAACTATCAACTTGTGTCAGTAGTATGACAACTACTCTCACCTTTCTGTGAAGTACAAAACTATCATGACTCAGTCTCACTGGACACCAGTCATATCCCTCAACCACCATCTAGAGAGAAGGCATGCGGGATATAAAAAGGAGGATTGGACCATCATTCAGAGGTAGCTTTTTCTACAACTTCTCATCCCTTTCTTTCCTCTAAAGAAACTCTGAAATCTACTAGGAATCATTCTTTTCCAGTAGAATATTAATCTCCATAGCATTTTCTGATTTAAACATCGGAGAGCTGTAGCCAAGCTACGACTTGACCCTTTGATGATCACTCTTGTTTTGCATGGTTAACAAGACCAACTTATCAGTAGGTGATTGAGGAGCTTACTCAATTCAATTCAGTCAAATTTGTATTTATCAAATGGCGCCGTCTGTGGAAAGCGACTAATTGAATTTGATGGGTAAGAACTATCTTCTTTCTTTTCTTTGAAGCTTGCTACATTAGCTTGCTTTTCTTTTCCATAAATAGACAATCCCCTTTAAAACTCCAAAACATACCTTTTTAGCCTGCAAAATATTCTCTCATACATAGTAATGACTAATCATACTGAGAAAAATACACCTCCTATAACAGGTGTTATCCCTTAAGAAACACACATCACTTCACCCACAGTTGTCCCGTCTCCTCCAACTGTGAATTTAGCTACTTCTTTGCAACACTTGAGTGCTTTGTTTGCTAGACAAACTATAGCTGGACCCAGTACTGTCCCTATTAATTCCTTGTCACCTGATTTAGCCCTTGCAATGCAATTCTTGCACACTGTAGTTGCTGCCATGCAAACCCTACAGCCACCTTTTACTCCCCTTATACCAAATGTCAGTGTGGTACCCAAGACTAATCCAAGACCAACAACAAATAGACAGCTAGTTTTCCCACCCACACTTTCACCACCGGAGGTAGGAGAAGAGAGGATGGGGGAAAGGTCTAGGGGAGTAATGATTCGGTCAGTGATAGGCCAAATTGGCAGGGATAAGACTCATCCACCTGTTGCAGAACACTCACAGGCTGCCGAAAGAAGTATGCAAGGTGGGAATAAAGAATATTCTAGAGAGAGAAGATGTTCTCACCATCAGGGAGATAATGTACCTCCTGAAGAGCGAGCTAGTAGAAAGGGAGATAGAGGAGATAGAAGGAAAGAAAAAGATGTAGAAAAATCTCTAGAAAGGCCATCTAAAAGAGGAGCAGCCATCTCACAAACAGCCTCCTCATCTCATCGAAGAGATCATAGAAGTAGAAGAGGTCACGAAGCAACAAGTAGGCATAGAGCTGAAGATGTCAGAGAAGCAGTGCAGAAAGCTCTGAAAGAGTTGGGAGAAAGTCGAGGGAAGAAAGCCATGGATAAGAATTTGATTCTTGCTCTTAAGTCGCCATTTGTGAGACGAATCACTGACTTTAAAATGCCAGAAAAATTCAAGCAGCCAAGCATTCAGAAATATAATGGCGAATATGATCTTAGAGTTCATGTTATGGATTATAAACATGCCATTGAGATTCAAACTATCAGTGACGAAGTGTTGTGCAGAGCCTTTCGAGGATCTCTAGAAAGAGCCGCTACAAGATGGTTCGATGGATTGGAAGAAAAAACGATTAGTTCTTTCAAACAACTTGCCGAAAGTTTTATGCACCGGTTCGCAGCTAGCATTCCAATGGAGAAAAGAACTCAGTCATTAGAGCAGATAACTCAGAAGGAGGGGGAAACACTCAGAGATTATACGGCTCGCTTCAATAGAGAAGCATTAAAAGTAACAAAGCTTGACCAAGCTAGAGCAGTAGAAGCACTTCAAAATGGCATGAATCATCATGACTATTTTAAAGCTTGGTGTAGGCATGTTCCACAATCTTTAGAAGAAGCCACGACTATTGCTCAAAAGTACATTCGTCAAGATGATGCTTATCAATCTAGCCAATTTGCGAAAAGGAAAAGAAATGAAGATTACAGTCAAAAAGAAAAGAAAGCGAGAAAGAAAGAAGTAGTCCAGAAAGAGGAACAAAAAAGAGGGTCGAGACAAAAAGGCCCAGGAAGACCACCTCACTTTGATGCTTTAAAGCTGACGCCTCTAAATGCTAGTCCCACTGAAGTGTTCATGTCTTTTCAAGATCAAAACATATGGACTAAGCCGAAGCCGATACGAAGAGATCCGGAGCTCAGAGATAGAACTAAATATTGTCTCTTTCATAATACTCACGGTCATAATACAAACGATTGTCGAGTATTATTGGAAGAGATAGAACGGCTCATTAAAAGAGGTCATCTAAGCCAATTTGTGAAGGAGAAGGTGGGAAATAGAGAAGAAGCTGAGACAAACCGAGACAAAAATAAGCAAGTTGTAAATGATGGCTCTGCAGGGACTATCAATTGTTTGACTGAAGGCCCTGATGAAGCAGTAATGAGCAGAAATAAGGCTAAGGCCTTAGCTAGAAGAAGAGAAGAACCAGAGTTTGTTTATTATGGTGGAATCAAAACATTCACAGTCAGAAAAGATGGAGACAAACTGAGAAACCCATATGCAGACCCACTGGTCATTCAAGCTATTATTGCCAATTTTATAGTAAAAAGAATATTGGTAGATGATGACAGTTCGGTGAATTTGATGACGAATGAAACTTATACGCAAATGGGATTAAAAGAGACAAATCTAGAAGAGTTAAACAATCCACTCCGAACGCTAGATGGATCCGAAGTACCAGCGCTTGGAAGAGCAAGGTTGCCTTTCACAATTGGCATTGCTCCTGAACATGTCACGGTGATGGCCTCGTTTGTAATAGTGCAGATTCCAATGGCTTATAATGTGCTGTCAGGAAGACCGTTATTGTATGAATTTGATGCTTCGGTCAATATTAAAAGATTAAGGATGACTATTCCTGGGCCGAAGGGGAAGGAATTTCACATATACGGAGCACAGAAAGGAGTGGAAAGAATAGGAAAGCAAGATAAAAAGAGGAAGAAGAATAATGCTGATGCTAATGAAGTAGTAGCTATGATCGAATCAGCAACAAAGAAAGTGAATAAAATTCCATCTCAGCAGACAGAGCCAATAGAAGAATTGGAAAAAAAATTTATCAGTGAAGAAGAACCAGATAAGTTCTTGCTCATTAACTCCTCTTTAAAGGATGAACAGAAAGCAGAAGCTCATTGTTTTCTTAAAGAGAATACATCAACTTTTGCATGGATTTCGAAGGAGATGGAGGGAGTTAGTCCGGATATGATGGTACATCAGCTCAATGTTGACCCAACCTTTAAGCTTGTAAAACAGAGGAAGAGGTGCTTTGGAGCAGATAGGCAAGCAATAATTGATGCTGAAGTAGATAAGCTGACAGAAGCTGGGTTCATTAGAGAAGTCCATTATCCGGAGTGGTTGGCCAATGTGGTATTGGTCAAGAAAGCTAACAGAAGCTTCAGAATGTGTGTAGATTTCACTGATCTTAACAGAGCTTGTCCTAAAGATTCCTTTCCATTGCCCATGATAGATAAGATCATAGATTCCACTGCAGGATATGGATATTTATCTTCGTTCGATGCAAAACCAGGCTATCACCAGATAAAGATATGTCCAGAAGATGAAGAAAAGACATCTTTCATTACAGAGAAAGGCATTTATTGTTATGTATCTATGCCTTTTGGCCTTAAGAATGCGGGAGCTACATATCAAAGGCTTGTCAACAAGATGTTTAAAGAGCAACTGGGCAGAAATCATGAGGCTTATGTAGATGACATGATAGTGAAGAGTAGAAGCTTTGAAGATCATGTGAGAGATTTGAAAGAAGTATTTGAGGTAATGAACTAGTATAATATGAAGCTTAACCCAGAGAAATGTGCCTTCTTCATCAGAGGAGGAAAATTCTTAAGGTTCATGGTCAGTGAACGAGGAATTGAGCCGAATCCAGATAAAGTGAAGGCCATCATGGACATTATTCCTCCTCGTAATGTAAAAGAAGTGCAAAGATTGACACGGAGAATAGCAGCACTCAATAGGTTCATGTCCCGATCTATGGAGAAGTACATGCCATTCTTCAAAAAATTAAGAAAGAGTAATTCTTTTGAATGGACAGATGAATGTCAAGAAGCTTTCAAGCAGCTTAAGACTTTCTTGAGTTCGGAGCAAATTCTAAGCAGACCGTTGCTCGGAGAAGAAGTATTGATTTATTTGTCCGCTTCGAACCAAGCTATCAGTTCGGTGCTGATAAGGGAAGAAGGGTCCGTTCATAAACCCATTTACTACTTTAGTAAAGTCCTGCAAGGAGCTGAATTGAATTATATCCCTTTAGAGAAACTCACTTATGCCTTACTCTTGTCTGCTTGGAAGTATAAGGTATACTTGCAAGCTCATCAAGGGATAGTGATCACCGATCAACCACTTCAAAAAATCTTGCACAAGCCAGAGATTTCGGGAAGAATGTTGTACTGGTCTATTGAATTAAGCCAGTATGGGTTGCAATACAAGCCTCGGGCCATAATTAAAGCTCAAGCCTTAGCTGATTTCATCTCTCTGAATGTTCATTTATTTTAGAAATACCAGAGCAAGACGAAGTGATAAACAAAAGGGCGAGTACGAAGGGTGCAGTATTTGATTCTCAAAGTCATCTCATTTGGAATCTTTATGTAGATGGAGCTAGTGGGACGATGGAAATGGAATTGGCATAGTACTAAGAAAAGAAGAATGATTCTTATTGGAGTATGCCTTAAAGTTAGATTTCACCACTACCAATAATATTGCTGAATACAAAGCTATGATTCAAGGTTTGTTGTTGGCAGATTATCTTCGACTAACAGCTCTCAAAGTTCATAGTGATTCACAATTAGTAATTGGCCAGATTAATGGAGAATTCGAAGCCAAAGAAGAAAGTATGACCAAATACTTGCAGAAAGTCAAGGCAATAGTTCAGAGAATCAGAAATAGAGGAGTTGAAGTGCAGTTTCATAAGATTCCTCGGATTGATAATTGTTAAGCAGATAGCATCAGCAAGCTAGCAGCCACTCATCCAGGAGGTTTGCCCCGAAAGATATTTATGGGTTCACTGTCTTCGTCGAGCATCCAAGAAAGTGAAGATGTCATGGAAGTGGATGAAGAGCCCTGCTGGATTGATCCCATAAAAGCTTACTTGGAAAAGGGTGAATTACCGGTGGATCCTAAAGAAGCAAAGAAAGTGAAATATCGAAGTGCTCACTTCGCTGTCTATAATGATATTTTGTATAAAAGGGCTTACTCTTTGCCCTGTCTAAAATGCTTAAGGCCCAAAGAAGCTGAATATGTTCTCAAGGAGATTCATGAAGGATCTTGTAGCATGCATATTGGGGGAAAAACATTAGCAGCTAAAGCCATTAGACAAGGATATTTCTGGCCGAAAATGAAAGAAGCCATGCAACTGGTGCGAAGATGTCCTGCTTGTCAGAAACATGATAGTGGCAAACATATTCCAGCAGCCGAGCAAATGCCCATTTCAAGCCCATGGCCCTTTGCGAAGTGGGGCATATGATATTGTGGGACCTTTCCCGATGGCCTCTGGACAAAGAAAGTTCCTCCTTGTGGCTGTGGAATATTTCACCAAATGGGTCGAAGCTGAGCCTCTAGCTACTATCACTGCAGAAAAAATTATTAACTTTTTATGGAGAAATATTTTATGCAGGTTTGGGGTCCCATACCAACTTATCAGCGATAATGGTAAACAGTTTGATAACGCCAAAATGAGAGCTTTTTGTGCTGCTCTCAACATACAACAACATTTTTCATCTGTAGCCCATTCTTAGTCAAATGGTCAAGCTGAAGTGACTAACAGAATCATTTTGCAAGGGTTAAAATGAAGGTTGGATAACTATGGAAGAAACTGAGTGGACAAATTGTATCATGTGTTGTGGGCTTATCGAACGACCCCAAAAGAACCAACGGGCGAGACTCAATTTTGTCTAACATATGGAACAGAGGCAGTTATTCCAGTGGATATGGGCATGCCGAGCGGAAGTGTGAATTTTTGTGGTGATGATCAGAACGAAAGAGACAGAAAAATCGACCTCGACCTCCTCGAAGAGCTTAGAGACAAAACTAGTATTCGATTAGTAGCTTACAAAAATAAAGCAGTTAATTATTTCAATAAAAAAGTTAAAAATAGAATACTAGCTGAAGGAGATTTGGTCATGAGATACCTTGAAGCCACGAGAAGAAGAGAAGGCATTGGAAAGCTCGCCCCAACTTGGGAAGGCCCATTCAGAGTCAAAAAAATGATAGGGCCAACAACATATAAACTTGTATATATGGAAGGTGTTGAAATCCCTCACACATGGAATATCCAACACCTCAAAATGTATTGCCAATAATGAAGATGAATGAAAGAGTCATATGATGAATGCTCCATAATTCTCTCCCTGCTTCAGTCTCTTCCTGCTTCGGCAGGCCAAAACCCTACATAGTGACAGACCAAAGCCCTTCCATAGAGGAGGCACTAAGTCCTACTTTGGTTAGGCACCAAAGCCCTGCATAGTGACAGGCCAAAGCCCTTCCACAGAGAAGGCACTAAGTCCTACTTTGGTTAAGCACCTAAGCCCTACTTCGGCAGGCCAAAGCCCTGCATAGTGACAGGCCAAAGCCCTTCCACAGAGGAGGCACTAAATCCTACTTTGGTTAGGCACCTAAGCCCTGCTTTAGCAGGTCAAAACCCTGCATAGTGACAGGTCAAAGCCCTTCCACAGAGGAGGCACTAAATCCTAATTGGGTTAGATACTTGAGTTTTGCTTCGACAAATCAAAGCCATGCATATTGGCAAGCCAAAGCTCTTCCTAAGAGGACATATTCAGTCTTATGTTGAGTAGGCATTCCAAATTTCATACATAAACTAGCTAAAGCTTTGTCATTTAAAGTTACCTCGAAGCTTCGCTCAGATAAGTAGAAATTTTCTTTAAAAAATGAAAATGAAATGAATATAAATACTTAACAGCAAAACAAAAGAGAAAATATGTATTATATTATTCAAATTATATCTTCAATATACAAAGATAAAATAAAATCTAACATACAAAAACCCTAAGAGAATCTAAAGGAGAGAAGTCCCTTCGGAGGCTTTCATACTAGCAGGATCTTCGCCGGGAGTAGGAAGAGAAACTGGAGCATGAAGAACCAGATCTGGAGAAGGGTCAGTTGAAGCTTTAGAAGAAAAGTGAAGAGGCAAATCCACTTCGAACTGAGATTCATCAATTAGAGGCGGTTCTGTGGTAACTCTCTTCTTCTTAACAGCAGCTAAAACCCCAGGAAATATTGCAGAGGCATCATCGATCCCTTTATTATAATATTCGACAACGGGCTTCATACTCGAGATAGCTACCATTTTCTTGAATTTTTCAGATTTGACAAAATTATGAATAGCCATCCGACGAGATAATTCAGCCGTTTCGGAATGTTGCTGTGCGATGGAAAGAGATTTGTGCATTACTTCCAATTCATTCTCTTGGGATTGTAGTTGCTCCTGTATTTCTCGTAATTCTCCACGAACCACCTCCAAATGTTCATTATCATCCTTCAACCAGATCAATTGGTCCTTCATGCTATCAATTTCCTTCTTAGACGACAAAAGCGAAGATTGAAGCTCTTTAATTTTCTTATCTTTTTGGGATAATGCATCCTGAAGAGTAGTAATTCGAGCGTTCAAATCTTCAGACTTCGTCTCTAACATCTCCTCGGCATCATTTAGTCGCCCCTCCCAATAAAGGCTACTCTCCTTTAAAGTTGAATTCTCTGCTCGAAGCCAGCTACTTCGATTTGAAGCATCTGAAACTCTGATGAATTGATCTTGGATTGCCGAAGTCATTTTGTTTTGTCGAGGAGATAATTAATATCCCCTATTTGCTTTATTATGATGTCTCTGTAAGCTAAAGCGGCATTCCTAGCCTCCACGTAATATTCATCACAAGTGATAAGACGCTCTTGCAGAAGAAGGCTAGTCCTCAGAGTCTGAAGAAATAAATAAAGATTAAAAATTGAAACGAAATGTTAAGACAATGCCAAATTTACAAGATCGAATGAACACTTACATCATAGCTTTTAAAAACCTCACGGCGAAGCAAGTCCCTGGTGGATGTGGAAAATTGATTGCTGGGATGAGGTAAAGAGCGAAGGGTAGTAGCAAGGTCGTTGGCGAAGCCTATGGAGCCGTCCGCTTTTTTCGACCATTCGAAATTTTGAAAATCATCGAACATGCTTTTGGATCGAGAATTGAACATTGACTTCCGAAGAGGAGGCTGTACAGATTTTAATTCAGGCTTCACCCTAACTTCCTTCATATATGAAGGACCTGCCCCATATGGTCCTACCATTTCAGAAAATGGCCTTCTTACCATGAGAGTAGCTTCCTCATTTGAAATTTTCGAAGCAGCAGATTCACCTTCTGTGTGGAACCCGATGTAGGCAAAAGGTATAAGTGGTGGATGAACCCACACCTCTTCATCTTCATCAGAAACTTCCCCTATAAGCGGATTTGAAGAAAGGATGGAAGAAGTATTGGGCAGATTCGAAGAAGAAACCCATTCGACTCGTTGCTTCTTGGAAGAAGGCTCTTCATCAGTTATAATTATGGGTTCCTCTTCAACAGGCACTGCTAACTTAGGGATGTGAGAAGTCCCCAGTGACTCATAGAAAGCATCAAAATCCAAATCATTGAATCTAGCCAAAGGCGAAGACCCAAGATTTGGATTAGAAAAAGTAACCTCAGTTTCTGCAGGTTCTGAAAGAAGAAAAGAGAAGGATTCAAATTACTTATAATACATTTAGAGTTGTATAAGAGAAATTACAATACCTCTAGTAGCGCGAATAACAGTTGATGGAAGATCAGTCGGGGGAAAATCAATAGTGGGTTTGATTACCCCGGTTTCTTCCCGTCTTCTTTTCCTCAAAAGAAGTATGTCTTCATCAACGTTAAGGTCCTCTTCCTCTACAATAGGAATATTCTCCGTTTGCATACCGACTTCTTCGGATGATTGACGCAAAACCAAAAAAAGAAGCTCCGCTTCTATTCTTGTGATTTCTGCAATCTCTTGCGCATGCTCTTTAGCTTCTTTAGTGGATTGATGAAGAATGGAAGAAATAAGCTCATTATCGTCGACATCATCATCAGCATAGTCAATAAGAGAATAGGGTTTTTCTTGGGTTTGCTTCGGAACCACCGAAGAAGCTTCCGAAGCCTTTGAAGCTCCACTGATCTTTTGAAGAAGCTCAGCAGCATCGGTAACAGTGGTAGTAGAAGCAACCCTTTTACCTGCTCGACGCTTGATGCGAACAGGCCTTGTTGCAGGATTAGGTTTAACAGGAACAGATGGAGCAGAGGCCAAACTCTTCTCCTTTTCAATGATAGGGAGAGCTTCTTTTTGGGCCTCCTTCTCTGGAGCAATGTATATATATATATATATAATAATTTTTAACATCAGTAACAGCACATATAGTAAATAAAGGAGCAAATCGAAGAAGTTCGATGAGGAAATACCTATGCATTCTTTCAATTCAGACGCTTGGCCTATACTCTTACTGTTATATGTTGATCGCCCTTAGATTAAAGTTTTGATACCTATCAGTTCTTCGGTGCTCAAATCATTAGGCCAGTCAGGAAGAGTACCTACAGCAGCCATTAAATAGCTTAGAAAATTGAATCCTTGTCGGTTCGAACCTATTCGCACAATTAAAGCGAACTTTTGATACCAAGAAGGCACCTTATTGTCCTTACCCTTGAGAAGTCGTCTCTTAGGATGGGCAGAAGTAGTGTAAACAAACCCTTCAGTTGATCTACCTATTTTGAAAAAGACCTGAAACATCTTCGCTGTGGGTTTTACCTTCAAAGCAATACAAATTACTTTGAAGCAATGCATTTCCCTAATGGCGTTTGGGTGGAGAACCATGGGGTTCACTCGAAAGTGATTAAAGCTTTCGACGAAGAACGGAGTGGAGGGCCACCTTAGACCTGCCTCCATTTGACGGAGGAAGAAAGCGAAGTGAAAGCAATTTTTGGGAAGCTCTATCAAATCAGACCCATCTTTTGAAGGATCCAAAAACAGTCTTTCATTCTCTTTTAGGAGATAAAGCCCAAATTCTTTCTGAGGATATTTCAGATTCTTTTTAAAGTCGATAAAATGATTCTTTTGAGCAGAAGATGGGATATCATGCCAAGTTTGGCATAAAAGAGTTTGAAAATTAGTTTTAGGAGCCATTGATCAAAGAAAGGTTGCAGAAAGGGAAAGAAGAAGACTCAGTGAGCACAAATAGCACGAAAAATGGCAGAAGTTTAAGAAAAAGTTGAAGGTAAAAGCAAGTAAAAGTTCAAGAATGAGGACCTCAGACGTTTATATAGCAAGAAAATTTTGATAATACTGCCCTCTTCAATGGATTCAAAATTCAAAACCAAGCCTAAAAATAGGAAAAGTCACCAAAGCGAAGAGTCGCTAGAATGAATATCGAGAACGCAATCATTTCAACTTGAAACGTGGTTGAATCCTCATAAATATATTTGTCAATTAAGCCATCTGTCCTATCAGTTACATTTAATGAAAAGTTATGATTGTTAAAAGTTGAAAAGACTGTACGTTGAAGAGTCGAAAGCATAAGTGAAGACGAAGACGAAGACGAAGACCATTGGACATATTTCAATAGGGATTATGGATAGACTAATCCTCAGTGAAATATGGGGGCCTCTGATAAGGATAAATTTTGTACATACTGAGGTCTACTGATTCAGCTAGGCTTGGACCATACTTGGACTTCTGTCTATGCCTATTCCATGAAAGTTATGGCTTAATAGACTTTCTCTCGTTTTACTTGGAGAAGGTTCGCATTCGGATCCCTTCATCTATGCTAGGAAGAGAAAAAGATATTCGCTATTGAACGGTTCTTTAAAGTATCGAAGACTACCCACAGTGGAGAACTTCGTCTTCGGTTGAATAATTTGTCATATCTACTACACCAACTATCAACTTGTGTTAGTAGTACGACAACTACTCTCACCTTTCTGTAAAGTACAAAACTATCATGACTCAGTCTGACTGGACACCAGTCATGTCCCTCAACTACCATCTAGAGAGAAGGCCTGCGGGATATAAAAAGGAGGATTGGACCATCATTCGGAAGTAGCTTCTTCTACAACTTCTCATCCCTTTCTTTTCTCTAAAGAAACTCTGAAATCTACTAGGAATCATTCTTTTCCAGTAGAATATTAATCTCCATAGCATTTTCTGACTTAAGCATCGGAGAACCGTAGCTTGGCCCTTTGATGATCACTCTTGTTTTGCAGGCTTAACAAGACTAACTTATCAGTAGGTGATTGAGGAGCTTACTCAATTCAATTAAGTCAAATTTGTATTTATCATATATATATATATATATATAAAGAGATTTTAGCAAGTGAATTAGTATCATTTTTATTTATAGCATTTGAAAGAATTTTTTTCTCAATTTCACAATAAAAAGGTTAAGGTTAGTCTTTTCTCTTTTAATTTTAAAAATATTTTATCATATTATTATTTTATTATTCTTTATGTTATAATACATTTTTTCTATTTTTTCTATTTCACAAATTTGTACAAATATTTAAATACAATTAGTTGTAAAGTAGATCTAAATTAATATTTAATTTTAACAAAAAAATATTTAAATATTATTATAATGTGTGGTCAATTTTAAGAATTATAATTTAATTAATATTAATTTAGAAATTATTAATGAAAAATAATATGTTAGAATATAAATAAAGATGTGGAAATCTCACACTGATTAAAAATAAAAATCTTGTGAACTTAATATATAAATGATTTCTCCAACTTTAATAGTTAGCTTTTAAGATTGATTTTCCTGAATCTATACTAAAATTCTACACATTATCAAAGCGATAATCGATCACAAACCCGAAGTATGGATGAACTAATATATTTAGGTGGACCAGTGAGCTTGCAAAATAATGAGTTTGACCCACTCAATTGCCGCTTAAGGGGAGAGCGTAAAAATATAAATAAAAATGTGAAAATTTCACATTAATTAAAAATGAAAACCTTGTAAATTTAATATAGAAATGAGTTATCTAACCTTAATAGGTAGTTTTTAAAGTTAATTCTCTCAAATTTATATTAAAATTTTACATAATATTTAATTAATTATTAAATTATTTTAATATTTCTTAACCTTTTGTAATATATTATTTGAATTATAAAAAAATATATATGATATGATTTAAAATAATAAATATTTATATTTATAAAAATATAAATGAATAGAGTATAGAATCTAAAATAATTAATAAAAATATAAAAAATAAAATAAAATTAACAACGATAATATATATATATATATATATATATATATATATATATATATATATATATATATATATATAGCCACGTGCAAAGTATAGATTAAGTTGCTAGTTTAATATATAGAGCATTCATTATTATAAATTGATTAAATATAAAATAAAATTTTAATAATACTATATTAATGAATTGTTAAAATATATTATTAAATTAAAGTAAGATTCAAATGTATTAATAAAATTACTAAATCTATTATAATATAATTATTAATTAAAAATTATAAAAGTATTTTATATAAATTATTGATCAAATATTTCAAAACTAATAAGATTTCAAGTTTAACTTTATTTGAATGATGTTTGGATACTGCTAATTAAATTTGGAAGGACTACAATAAGGAATGAGATGTAATTAAATTTGGAATGAATATAAATATTTAAATTGTTAAATGGATTCGAATTTCTAAAGTATTTTATCTCATTATAACAAATAGAATAAAATGATAACAATTAACAAGAACCTTTGATATTTAAAGTCAATGTAAACAAAAGTTTTTAATAATATATACCATTATAAACATTTGATACTCAACAGCACCATTAACATTAACATTAATATGCTATTAACATATATTTACATTTAATAACACTATTAACATATTATTATAAATATATATACATGCTGTTAATGGTTAGTTTTAATATTAAATGATATTAAGCTAATCAAGTGTGATTTAATTAGTTTTTTCATCTCTTTTAAGAGTGTAAAAAGTAAGAAATCTCAGATTCGAGTCTCCCAAATCATAAAAAAGTTATCACCAATTTGACGAAAAATATTAAAAGGAAGAACTACCTCCTGTTGTGTAGCTTACAATGTTATTTCGATCCATTGAATCTACCTAATATATATATATATATATATATATATATATATATATATATATATATATATATATAAAATGATATTAAATT
>CATKHJ011146114.1:0-15583 GCA_949750685.1 Vernicia montana
TAATCCATATTATATTACTAATTTTTCATTAATACAAATTTAATAAAGCTAATATTTAAGTAAATTATATAAATATCAATAGTTTTATTAAATTGAATTGAGGTATATACATTTATAATTATAGATTTATAATTCATCTAAATTTTTTTTTATATAATCTTAATATAATTTAATAATTGGTATAATATCATGTATAATTTTATAATTTTTGTGTTATCTATACATTATTCAATTACTACTACTTATATATTATAAATAAAAAACTAAAAAATTTCGGTTATTTCTATCCAATTCAATTTGGTACAGTTCGATTCAATTCGGTCCGGATATATCTTAATATCCATAACCATATCAAAACATTTCACTCAGTCCAATTCGGTTCGGGGAAAGTCAAAAAGTCAACAGTTCGGTCCAGTTCTAGATATTTTTAGTCATGTTATTTGATTTAATTTAGAACTTTTAATGTCCATATTCAGTCCTACTTGTTACTAAAGCCTCACAATACTACAATGAAGGGTCTTTATGTAATTACATTGTTTTAAATCAATTGAAAGTTCTTGCTCTATTGTGAGTTGTGCTTTATATATATATATATATATATATATATATATATATATATATATATTAAAAAGTGATCTAAATTTTTTTGAAAATTGACTTTCAGCCCCCAAACTTTTGTATCACCCCAAAAATTAAGGGATTAGATATGTCACCGATCATAATCATGCTTAGAGATTTTTTCTCCTTACTAATAGTTCATCAAGGACACAAAGGCCCTTCATTTAGCGTTTCATGGAAATGAATTGTCAGTTTATCATGGAAATGAATTGTCAATGACATATCTTTTCAACTAGTTAGCGTTTCAACTTTGTAGTTCATGACATATCTACTTGTTGAAGGCATTTGTAAAAGTCACAAACTGATTAATCAAGACTGTCATAATCTATATGTCATTTTATTGAAGATGAAAGAGTTTAAGGGAACTCACCTTCGTGTTTAAGCTTATCATTATATATAGGATCCATATGCAATGTGTATGTGTAAATACCAAAGTCTTGATGTGGAAATGTCAAGTTAGAAGACAAAATTTTAAATAAATCAGCTTAATGTGTTATATCATGTTAATTAATGTCATGTTAATTAATGTCGGTGGCACGATTATGACTAGCTAGTAGTTCAGTGATAAAATGGTTGACTCATAATATTTAAATTTTTCATTTAAAAAAAAAATAGATATTAAAATTTGAACTAAATTTCTGAATAATTAAATTTTAGAATTAATGACAACAAAACTCCAACCTATATTTTAATTTACAAAAATGACCTTAAACTAAAAGTCCTTACCCTTTCAATCAAACCTTGTAAAACACTTGAATTCAGAATTTTATCAATTTAAAAAAAAAAAATTACAAAAAAATTTAAAAATAAAAAAATATTAAAAATAAAATATAACCTTAAAAATAAACCAACCTGTCTCTGCCACCTACTCTCCAACTTTTATTTTTAAAATAAAATATATTAAAAAAACTTGTTGAATGTTTTATTTTCACTTTAATATAAAATTAGAAGCTAAAACTTAATCATATTAAAGGTTTTTTTTTTTACATATTCTTTTAGTTTTTTTTATTATTAAATTTATATATATTTTTTAATATGTTAAGGTCTTTTTTTCATATATTATTACAATTTCTAAAATATTTTTATTTTTTAAAAATAATAAAAAATATTAAAAAATGTGGAAGGATTAAGGGGGAGGGAATGAGGTTGTAATTGTAAGAGTTTTTTTCCTTTGGTGTGGGGGCATTATTTTATTTTAATATAATATAATTTTATTTATTTTATTAATATTTTAATATTTCAATTTTCTTTTAAAAATTGATAAAATTCTTATAATGAAATTGACTTTTATGGTTGAGATTTTTTTTTTATAATTAATCTTAAATTTTATGTAACTTTTAAAATAAAAATTGAATTATTATTATTTTTTTAAAGTATTGAGGATGGAGAATTTAACATTGGTGAGATTCAAATTTTAGCGTTCACTTCTAATGTAGTTTTATCTTACTATTAGACTAAAATATCAGTTAAAAATTAAATTGAATTTAGTGAAAAAACAAAGAACATAATCGATTATTAGAAAATTTTATAGTGTCTTTAAAATATTAAAAGTTTAAAGACAACCAGCAACTCTAACTTGTTACAATGGAAAAATTAAAGTTCTTATAATTTTATTGTATATTATATGACCCCAATTTAGCATATTTTTATTATTTATCAGTAATAAAATTTTAATTATAATGATATGTTGCTAATAAAAAGTATAATTTGTATATTAATTAATCAAATTCAGTTATTTAGGTGGATTCAAATATCATTTTTTTAGTTAATTGAATTAACATAGAAAATTAATTTTTTTTATAATTAATTTCTGAATAAAATTGAAATAATATATATATATATTTTTTACTAAAAGAACTGAAATTTTATTAGTTTTGATTTGATTTTTGTTTTTTACTATAACTGACTAATGCAAGTTATGCAACCTTACTGCTGACTATTTATCAGTGGGTAAGAAAGATTCATACTTTCTTATCCTCTCAAAAAAAAAATTAAAAAAAAAAAATTTAAGTTATACATTTTGATAATATAAAAAATAAAAGAAATTATAAACTCATATATTTGTATATGCATATGCATGTGAATTTATAATCAAATATATTTAATTTATATGACATTATTATATTTAATAAAATATTGAATTTTTATTAATTAAAATATTGAATTGATATTAATTAATTCAAGATCAATTGTATTTAAAATTAAGAATGTGGCATGCGGTAGTTGTGATATTTTTGCAAGTGCACTGTCACGACTAGACTTCAAGAGCCATGACGATTTTAGGATATAGGTACACATAAGACCACTAAAAATTTATAGAAATTATCTATCCTCAATTACAATCATCAATATCACATGCAAATCGCTTTCTCATCATTAGAACCTGAATCATATACACATTATATATCATTTTATCATTCTCAGATACAAAAGAAAGTTCAATAATGTCTTATTAACACATAAACATACAATATACAACTATGACTTCTAATGACTACGGAGCAATTAAAAATATAAATATCTAAACTTTAACATTAATATATATAAAGCATAAATATATACATTGTGCTTCTTAATGGAGAAGAAAGATCAAGAAGTTCTGCTATACATCTCAACTTCTATTTGCTATATTCTTCAATCTATAACTTGAAATCCACAGACGATGTGATGAGCGTTGTGAATGCTTAATTTTCAACCCTGAAGCTCAATGATGAGAAACGGTTGGTTTCTACTTGGAGGTTGATTCACAATATAGTTTTTGGGTCAAATTGAAAGGTTTTTGGATTTAATTGAAAAATGATATGGAAAATGGTTTAAATTGGAAAATTTTGGAGTTCAATTGGAGTTTTTTAGTTTTAATGGATTAAAATCCTTGAAATTTGGAGGTTTAAAATGAATTTTAAAAAATTACACTTTAGTCTAATATGGAGGGAAAATTATGATTTGATCCCTGAAAGGTGGAAAAGCTGAAATTTCTTGACCCTAGTTGAGCAAGGGGCTCACAACCCCCTTGTGCGCCCCTTGTGTGCATCGCAAGGGGCACGTTGTTGCTGACATACCTGATTTTCTGACTTTTTTCAAATGTTTTTGAATTTTAAAACATTTTAAACAGCCCAAATCCCTCATAATTCATTCTGAGAGGATTGGGGAGCATCGGAAACCATTTGAGATTATTTTTTTATTTTCAAAACTCAAAATCCTTTGAAAAATATTAAAAATTTGAATTTTCATAGAAAAAGGGATTTTTATCCAAATTTAGGGAGATTTTTCCAATTATGATCTTTAAGAACTTTTCTTGAGCATCTAGACTACAATTTTGGACTCCTAAGAACCATTTTCTAACCTTGTGAATTCAAAGGAAAAAAAATAAAAAACATCAAACACAAGAATCTAAAAATAGAGTTGTGAATCAAGTTTCAAGTAAGAACATTGAAAAGGTACATTTCGATTCAAAAACCTGAGGGCTAAATCCCTTTTGACTAATGATTCCCATTATCTCAGACCTTCCAACAGTCTGATTTAGCCAAGGGATAGGTATGCTTAGGGGGATTTTGTTGTTCAATTTATGTTTTTCATTCATTATGTCATATAAATATGTTCATGCTTAATTCTTTTAGTTTTCTTTGATTTTGAGATATATGTTCATTTTGATCGTTAATGAATGCAAGAATGAGTGAGTGGGAAGGGTCAAGACCAGTTCTTGATCCCTCTACCCCCCAACTCTTGATTATATTAAGTATTTGACTATTGTTTTTCCACATTTTATATTTTGCATAAATCATACATATAGGTGCATATGCTTTTCTTGATTCTCTATAATAATGTGTTTCTTAGTGTGGAATACACTTTATTTATCAATATATATGTACATGAACCCTAGGTTACAGAAATGAAAGTGAATTAAGACTGATTCTTAATTGCTTTTGTTTTATGCCTTTTGAGTTCTTTCCTTTAATTTTAAATTTCAGTTCAATATATCGTTAAATTGGTGTGTAAGGGTATTATGTTTATCTATATGCCTTCTGTGATTTCATTTATCATATGTTTATAATAGGATTATGGGCATGTTTGGAATTAAAATCTAGATTACTTGTTTCTTCTTGAAGTTTATGTGATTTTGATGTTCATTCGCTTAATCTAATAATTAGTGGGAGTTTTGGTGAGTTATGAACATTTAGCAAGTGTCTCCTGGAATCCAAATGGAGAACATCTTCAAAGGAGCATTGGAGTAGATCTAGGATGGCATTGGAGGAAGCAGAGAAGAACCACCAGGAGACTAGGGGCACACACCATAGTAGGGGTGCACAACCATGTGTGCGCCCCTCAGAGCCTAGTCCTTTTTTTGGTTCTAGTTGTTCTTTTCTTATTCTAGCAGGCTTAGTATTTGTTTAATTCTTCTTTTTATTCATTTGGGAGTGTAATAATTCAATTAGGTATGGGTCTTATTTTTTTATTTTCATTATTTTTGGGTATGTAATAATTAAATCCTTCCTCCCCTTTAATTAGTTTAATTAGACTTAAGTTTTGAATGATTGATCACTAAGCGTGTAACTTGGTAAATAAGGGTTTTATGCATGTAATTAACCTAAAATGAATTATTTCACTTAGAATTGCATGATTTAAGATCGAATAACTTGTTAATAATTAACTAGTAATTTGGCATGATTTAGGTTGTTATGTTTTAGTAAGCATGTTTTTGGTTTTAATTATTGCTTTTAATTGCTTTCTTGTTTGTTATTTGATAAAATGGCGATTTGTTGCAAATTAAAAAGTGCAGAAACCAAGCTATGTTTTAGGATTAATTGAATTAGGAATCCAATTGTATGAATAGAAACTCACCAAAAAGCAAGTTGGCATGATGAGTTGGCCAATATCGAAAATGCTTCATAATTTGGTTAAGATATGATTGAAAGGCATGCTGAAGTGTTAAGTAACACCAATTTATATAATGGGGTGAACTGCTAATGTGATATAACTGTTGCATATAATAAGAAGCCCAAAAAGCATAAAGAAAGCTTGCATTAAACTGACTAAATAGTAGTGGAAGCCAGACTCACAACTGGGCGGCCTGGGTGCCAAACACATTCTTAGGACTGTAGCTAACTTCATTACCCAGAATTTTTAATTTGGGTGGTTAAGTAATACGCTAGGGATCCTAGTCACCCTTTTCTAACTTTTTTAAAAAAACTAGGTGGCGACCCCATTCACCTTTTTGGGTTTTGGCCCATTGCGTCTTTTTCCAATATTTTATTGGAAAGCAGTGCATAGCTCACCTAGTTGAGGCCAAAAATCTGGTCGAGACAATCGTCAACTCAATAAATTATGAAATGCATATGAATGGGAAGGTTTTTAATTAATCAATAAATCAATGAACAATGGTTCATACATATATTAATCAATGGTTCATAGGATCACAGGTACATATACATATCAAATATATCATAGGTTTCAATAAACATTTCATTTATGTTCCATGAAAGAAAGGCACCAAAGTATAGGAAATCGTAACAAAACATAACATCATATCCGTCAATTACTCATACATCAATCATCTCATGGGTGGGATTCTGCCATTGCCCCCACGGTCATTATATACATATCATATTTAACGTGCATTCCTTGAATATACACCTAGAGTACTGCCCTCTCTAGGTAAGGCTTTGTTTAACATGCATTTCTTTAAATATACACCTAGGGTATTGCCCTCCCTAGGTAAGGCATCATCGGTGCACATGAGCTAATGACTTTTCTCTCATTAGATACGAGTTCTGTTACTCATAGTCTTAAGCTCGGTCTTGGTTTAATGGAATCAAATCATAAACATCAATAGGTTAGCCCAAATGACTTCAACGAAATCATTAACATATGAAATAGGTCTTTGGCCTAAGTGGCCTCGTTCATATCACACAATGGCTCTTCGGCCTCGGCATTTCATAAAAATGGCCTCGGTAATATATATAATAAATTCACATTTCAAATGGTTTTATCATTATACAATGAAGAATAAACAAAGAATTTGGCTTTGGTCCAAATGACCTCATGAACAATATGCAGTATACAATAAAGAGTAGAACAAAAAGAATTATAAACATGCACCTCATAACTTACCTCACTTGTTATATCTTTTCAATAAACTCAAATCACCTCAATTGCATTGTTGTTGATCCAATCCTCGGCTCACCTAAGCCTACATATGGAATCCACAATCATATATCAACTTAGATTCTAGGAACCTTAATCATATAGCTAAATTCCTCAATTCAACTCATGAAAGTCTTAATTCTTAAGCATTGCTAAAAATCCTATCTCGTTATTAACTTAATCATAAAGAATAACCAATTAAACACCTATATCAAATTTTGAACTGTCAAACGATACTCACCGGAAGGTCGCCGAAAAACTATCGTTAGTGATGGTTGACGGCGAAATGGGTATCGACAGACTCGTATCGAAATGGGAAATCCAAAAATACTGATCACTCTTCCTCACTCACCAGAGATTGTTGTCGGTAGCCTCAGTCTTAGCTGGATTTTCAGTCAAAAATGAAAGTGAACTATTTTAGATGAAATTTGTACCAAGTGAAAGCCTGAAGAGTGAGTGAGGAGTCTAATGGTACAAACCTCGTCAAAAAAAGGATACCAGAGCTTGCTGGAATCAGCTCGAAAATCTTCTCGCTAGCGTGGTGATTGGACGGTGTGTGCGGGCTTCTCCGACAGCTGTTTGTGATGAAATTTTAATGGTGGGTCGATAGGCGGCTGGGCTTCCTCCCTAGTCGGAGCGTGTAGTTGGGCGGTGAATTGATAGTGGTCCACTAGTGAGCAATCCCTCTCTATTTCTCTCTCTACTTCTGCTTCTCTCTCCTCTATCAAAAATAAGTAAATTGATTAGTCCAAAAATGGACCAATCAGACACCATACCATATATACATACATAAAGTATTTCTTGGGTGTTACATTCTTCTCCCTTAAAAGAAATTGATCCTCGAATTTCCTTGGAAACACTCAATTCCCAGTTACATGCTTGTCATAACTCTCCTCGTCAATATCGAACTCCTTAGTTTGCTTTCCTTTATATCAACTTGTCTTCGATATCGAGCATTCTTAGCTCGCTCTTCATCCTCATCATATTGAACCCCTCAGTTCATCTTCATTTCCATAGACGGAGTTCTCTTTGCCTCGTATTCTTGTTTCACTTCGCTTCACTATCCCACTTTACCTTATTATCTCACTGTCGAGTTGAAGCTCTTTGCTTCACTCTATAGTCCTTCACTTCACTTTACTATTATTGTTCATCCTCTTACTTCGCTACTATCGAATCCATATGCTCTCTTCCCAGAAATCGAGCTCACATGTCTCTTCACTTTGTCACTTCACTTTCGTACACTGACTTCGTCTTTATTACTCTACTCATCTCATCAACTTACTTACCTATACACTGAGGTAACATTGTCGTTTACCATAATCCTATTTGTCCTCGTCAATAATAGTCCTTATTCCTACTAGCTTACTATCTCATCCTTTTTCAACATATGTTCAACTTGCTCCATCTGACCTTAAATTAGGAACCTTAAGATCTCTTAACTGATGCTTGTGGGCAATTTCTTATAAAATGATCTAATTGTCCACATCCAAAATAAACATTAGTCTCCAAATAACATCTCTGCTTAATTATGCGTCTTTCCACAAGTGAAACATTGAGGAATTGAAGTCCTCGGATGTGCTAAAATAATTGTACTAATGCTCGTTTGAGGAATGGTTTTGGAAGAACCTGGTCTTGCTTGGAATCTCCCTATATGTTATTGAAGATCAACTTGTTTCTCCATTCTGCTATCATCTCTACTCAGTCTAAATGGACTTCCAATTCTAGATTTATTTTTCTTTTCCTTTAATGTCTTATCATCCATCACTCTATTCTCAATCATCCTCGCCTTATCCACAACCTTAGAAAAAGAATAAAATTTATGAGCAGCTAATACTCTAAATAAGGATGCCCTCAATCCTCTTAGGAAGTGTCGAATCTGAGCTGCTTTGTCAAGTACAAGGGTTGGAGTGAACTTACTCAACCGACTAAAGCTCTTCGCATACTCAGATACGGTCATCTCTAGAGTCTGTACCAGCTCTCAAGAAGGAACTCATCAATTACCATCTCTTTAAATTGCTTCCACGTGATCTCATCATCACCCCCGAAGCAATCTAGTCATACTTCGATTAAAGAAATCTCTTGCATCTCCTCTCATCAAATACCTGGCAAACTCTACTGCTTTCCTTATCTAAGATTCTCAAAATTTGCACCAAATCCTCTATTTCCTCAAGGAATTCAGTAGGGTTCTCTTCACCCTTATACTCTGAAGGCTTTAGTTTCAAGAATTTCTCAAAAGAAACTTCATCTATTTGTGCAATTTGTTGTCTCTATTGAATTACCAATTCACTTAACAACTCATGATAGCAGACATATCACTCATTACTTAGTCATTAGAATCCTCTTCGGATCGAATAGCTCTTCTAGAACGACTTGGTCAATGTCCTCATCGAGGAAGCATCGCAATACTATAAAAGAACGGAGAAGAATCATATCACAATATAACGATAAGTTGGTTTATACTTAAGAGAAAATAGAACATTAATGACTAAAGAATCCTATGCTCCGTAGTTTACTTACACTCTAGGTTATCAAACTTATGCTATCTTATAGACAATTTAATGTTTAACTTATCATCTATACCCTTACTCTGGTCTTAACTAAATCTTTCTATAACTTTTTCTCTGATACCACCTTTGTCACGATCCGAATCCAAGAGTCGCGATGATCCTAGGGCATAGGTAGGCGTAAGACCACCGAAAACCTATGGAACCCATCCAGACCACCGAAAACCTGTGGAACCCATCCATCCTCAATTATAATCATCAATATCACATACAAAATGCTTTCCTAATATCAGAACCTGAATCGTACATACATCATATATCATTCTATCATTCCTAGATATAAGGAAAAGTCCAATAATGCCTTATTAATATATAAACATATAATATACAACTATGATTTTCAATGACTATAAAGCAATTAAGAATATAAATATCCAAACTTTAACATTAATATATATAAAGCATAAACATATAAATTGTGCTTCTTGATGGAGAAGGAAGATCAAGAAGTCCTGCTATACACCTCAACTTCTATCTGCTGTATTCTTCAATATATAACCTAAAATCTACATACGATGTGGCCGTCAACTCAGTAAATTATGAAATGCATATAAATTAGAAGGTTTACAATTATTCAATGAATCAATGGAAAATGGTTTATACATATATTAATCAATGGTTCATAGGATCACAAGTATATATACATATCAAATATATCATAGGTTTCAATAAACATTTCATATTTGTGTCATGAAAGAAAGGCATCAAAGTATAGGAAATTGTAACAGAACATAACATCATATCTGTCAATTACTCATACGTCAATCATATCGTGGGCGAGACTCTACCACTGCTCCCACGATCACTGTATACATATCATATTTAACTTGCATTCCTTGAATACATGCCTAGAGTACTACCCTCTTTAGGTAAGTCTTTGTTTAATGTGCATTTCTTAAAATACACGCCTAGGGTGCTTCCCTCCCTAGGTAAGGCATCACCGCTGCATAAGAGCTAATGACTTTTCCCCCATTAGATAAGAGTTATGTTACTCATAGTCTCAAGCTCTTTCTTTGTTCAATGGAATCAAATCATAAACATCAATAGGTTAGCCCAAATGGTTTCTATGAAATCATTCACACGTGAAATAGGTCTTTGGCTCAAGTGGCCTCGTTCATATCACACAATGGCTCTTCGGCCCAAATGACCTCGGCATTACATATAAATGGCCTCGACCCAAATGGCCTCGGTAATATATATATAATAAATTCACATTTCATATGGTTTTATCATTATGCAATGAAGAATAAACAAAGAATTTGGTTTCGGTCCAAATAACCTCATGAACAATGCAGTATACAATGAACAGTGCATTATAAACATGCACCTCATAACTTACCTCACTCGTTATATCTTTTCAATCAACTCAAATCACCTCAATTTCATTGTAGCTCATCCAATCCTCGCCTCACCTAAGCCTATACATGGAATCCACAATCATATATCAACTTAGATTCTAGGAACCTTAATCCTATAACTTAATTCCCAATTCAACTCATGAAAGTCTTATAAGCATTGCTAACAATCCTAGCTCATTATTAACTTAATCATACAGAATAACCAATTAAACACCTATATCAAATTATGAACTATCAAATGACACTCACCAGAAGGTTGCTGAAAAATTGCTGAACAACTATCGTCGATGACGGTTGATGGAAAAATGGGTATCAATAGACTCGTATAGAAATAGGGAATCCAAAAATACTGATTACTCTCCCTTACTCCCCAGAGATAGTCATAGATAGGCATCGACAGCCTCGGTCTTCATTGAATTCTAATAAAAAAATAAATGTGAACCATTTTAAACGAAATTGGTATCAAATGAAAGCCTGAAGAGTGACAAGTTCAATGGTACAAATCTTGTCAGAAAAAAGAGGCCGGGGTTGGCCAAAATCATCTCGGAAAGCTTCTCGCTGTCATGGTGGTTGGACGGAGCATGTGGGTTCCTCCAGCAGCCATTCACGATGAAAATTTGACAGTGGGTTAGTCAGCGGCTAGGCCTCCTCCCTGGCCAATAAGTGTAGTTGGGCAGTGATCAGACGGTGGTCCATTGGTGGGCAGTCCCTCTCTCTCTCTCTGCTTTTGCTTCTCTCTCCTCTGTCCGAAAATAATTAAATTGATTGGTCCAAAAATGGACCAATCAGACACCATACCATATATATATATATATATATATATATATATATATATATATATATATATATATATATATATAGTATTCCTTGGGTATTACATGCACAGATCATTAACAAATAATATAGTAGTGAATAGTGTCTATCCCATGAGAAATGGTTGATAAGTACCAAAATTATGAATTCTTTTATTATTTAGATGATTGATTAATATTTAAGAACAAGTAAACTAAAATAGATATGAGAACATTTGAAAGATTAATTCAATATATAGAAAAAGTCTAAAATTTAGATTTCATCAATTGACTACTTATGACTTTTTTATGTTTTCTAGATTGGTTTTACCTTATTTGAATTAATGATTAGATTTTCTTAATTTGTATGATGTTCTCTCTTAATATTCAACACATGTATTCATGTTAACTTTATGTTTACTATGGTGATCACAATCAATTAATACAAACCAATTAAGTTTTGTGGAAATTTTTTTAACAATCACAAATGAATGTTCTTATTTCTAAACAACACATGCCATAGGTCTAATATCTTAATGAACTAATATGATGATTCAACTCTCGCTACTTTACATAATATATCTAATTCAAGCAAACAATGACTAGTTATTCACAAACATCAAGATATGAGATAAAAGATTAATTTTAATAATTTAAACCCAGTCAATCAAACATAGATAATCATAGACAAATTAAAATATTAAATTTAAATTCTAAAGAAAGAAATTTAACTACTCATATTTATAAGAAAAGTAATTAATTTGACAATTAATTAAGAGAAAAGAAATCATCATAGCAAGTTATTATTGAATTAAAGATTAAAAATGGAAAACAACGTTTGAGAAAAATTCTTGAATAATTTGAATTGAGGGGAGCTCCAAGTCTTGAACAATCTTTAACCTTGAATTCCTCTCTTTCACAATTCTTGAAAATGTAATATAAAAAAAAAAAAAATCTATGAAAGAATACAAGTTTTAGAGAAGAAAATTTGATACCAAACTAACTGAGTATTTCTCTATATATAGACACATCAAAAACTTATGTCTTTGGAAGTCCAAGAACCCTATTCCAATGTTGTTAAAATCGAATCAGACTGGTTGGTTAGACCAATTAAATCGAGAACTGACCATCAATCTGGCCTGGAAAGCAACTAAAAAGCGGCTATTATCAAACCAGAAAAATTCGGGCATAATCGAAAAATCAGGCATAACCAAAAAAACCGAGCAGACCTGATTTTGTTAAATGCTACGCATTTTGACATTTAAAAAGAAAAGAAAAAGGAAAATGCAAGAAGATTTGAACGAAACTGACAAATTAAACAAAAATGATAGATTAAAAGAAAAAATCTGCAAATAAAAGAAAATGAAAAAAAAAAGATTTTATTCTTTAGATAAAGAAAAAATCAGCACATAAAAAGAAAAAATAATTAAAATTATTTGAGAAAAAGTGGTAAAGCTTGTACTAGCCTGAAATCATGAATAGAGGAGGAAGAACAAAAAATTTATGACTTCGAATCAATTTTTTTTAGTGGAACAAATCTAATAAGTAGATAAAGGATAGAAGGAAAACTAAGTGAAAGAGAGACTGAGTGGGGGGAAAAGTGCACAAAGCGATTAAGTTAAAGAGTTTAGGGTTTCAATTGTTTGGCTAGTAAAAAAAACTAAATGAAAGAGAGACAGAGGGTAAGGGAAATTGGCGCTGATAGCTACTTAGTTAAAGATTTTAGGGTTTCATTTGTTTGGTTATCAAAAAAAAGAAAAAATAAAAAAAAGTAAAAAACTAAATGAAAGAGAGATTCAGAGTGAGGGAAAAAAATTTAAGTATTCAATATTGAGTGGGCTGAATCATTAGTCTAATTGATTGGGCTAGGCCTAAATTAATACATACCATCCCAGAACAAGTCTTAAACCTTTGGTATAATTAAAGAAATTGGACCAGTCGGACTGGGAACCAGTCAAGAGACTAGTTCAGTCTCTGTTCCGATTATGAAAACATTGCCCTTTTCTGCTTAAAAAAATCGAAATTCCAGCTCACACCCTTCAGATGGGCACAGGCTGTGTAAATTAGTTGCAGAGAAGAAAAATCCTGGAGAACCCTGAATTAATATACATAGCATGTGTATATTTTTTTCCTTCTGGTCTTCATGAACTCTAACGCGTGCGGCCTCCATTTGAAGTACACGGCTGTGCACTTTGATTTTGCATGGCCATGTTTTTTTTTTTTTTCAGTTGATTTTACATGGCCATGCATATTTTTCAGCTTTTGTTTTAAGACTTTTCCTCTTCTTTCCGCTTATGCGTCTTACCAAACCATTTTCGAACTTCCAAAATAGCTTAGAAATGAAACAAAAACAACCTAAATTCTTGCAAAACTTCAAATAAATAATCAAAGCATAATTTTAAAAGAAAATAAACAAAAGAATCAAAACACAATTCATACCTCTAAATGGATTAAATTCCTCAATTACCCTTGATTTTATTAACAATTTTAAGCTCAACAGGTACTTGTATTTCAAACTACATAAATTTACTGCCATAGCTTTTTCTATTGAGTTGGGCTTTTATTTTTTGTTCGGTCTATTTTATTGAAATGTGTATATATTCTTGGGCTAGGGGCTTATGACCTTTTATATTTTATTAAGACTTGACCCTCTTCATATTAATGAAATTAAAAAAAAAAATTATTTAAGAAAGAAACGTTAAATAATAAATTGAACCTGAAACAACACCCCAATCCCAATGACATGAAAATGATATACAACCACTTAACCTAAGAATTTAATCTTCTATATGTTCTATATTTCCAATAAATTTAACTATGTCTTTTTAAAACGTAAATAAATTTGGTCATGGTACATATGATGCTACAGGAGTTAAATAAAATAGATGAAGTCGGATATATTCAGGTCACTTTAGATATTATTATTATTTTTTTAATGAATTGGAGCTCAGTCATTGTAGATTGTGCGAATGGATTAAATTATGCATGCAATTAATTGTAAAAAAAATTCAAATCTAAAATATAAAAATGAAAAGTCATGACTATATATAGGGCTGAGCACGATTTGGTTCAATTTGGTTATTGAAAAAGAATCGAATCAAATAAAAAATTTTGGTTTCTTAAATTTAGAGAATTGGAACCGAACCGAAACTAATGAAAAACTGTATTAAACTGAAATGGAAATTCAGTACATTCATTTCGGTACTTCGATTCTTTCAGGACAATTGATTCAATTCAGTTCAATCTAGTTCTTCTGTACTTCCTGTTAAAACCAATCACTTTTTGTTTTAAATTTTTAAAGCTAAAAAATCTAGCACAAACCCTAAAAGCAACTTAATCAATTTCAAACTCAATTTATAGACAAAAACCCTAAAATTAACAAATTAAACTAAAAAATCCGAAATCCACATAGTCAATTTTAATCACAATTTATAGACATAAACCCTAAAATTAATAAATTAAAATCTAAACCCTAACTCCACAAAATCAATTTCAATCACAATCAAAAAATAAAACCCTAAAATTACTCTACATGCACAGTTAAGTTCATAGTATGTGATCTTAATATACTGACTTTTAAATATACTATATGATTCACTTGAAATGAATATCTTTAGGCATAAAAGTAATCCCCTTGGTATGAATAGCACACAAATTTGTAACCTCAAAAAGACCAACAAGGTAAGCTTCTGCAGCCTCTTGAAGAGCTGCAACAACATTGCTTTAGAATCTCAAATCTATTTTGAAATCCTGAACAATTTCTCTCACCAACCTCTGGAATGGAAGCTTACGGATCAGGAGCTCAGTACTCTTCTGGTACTTCCTAATCTCTCTCAAGGCCACCGTTTTAAGTCTGAAGCGGTGTGGTTTCTTTACTTCTCCAGTTGAAGGTGTAGTGGTTGGATCAATGAACAGAGAATCAGTGAGAGTGTGTAATACCCCAACTGTATATTAACCTTATATGTAGTAAGTATGAATGATGATGTATGAGGATTGCCATGCTATGAGATTATGTGTGAATTTTTCGCGATCTAAGCCAAGTGTGTTTCAAGTGTTATATCGGATTGAATTGGAAATGCAAGGATTCTATGATACTCAAGTTCATATAGAT
>CATKHJ011146349.1:0-24101 GCA_949750685.1 Vernicia montana
CATTCAAATCAAATCACATGGTAACTAATACTTCCAAATACTCGGAGGAATATGTTTGCAAAGTAGCTCCCTGAAAGATAAATAATTGGAATTATATGAATCAATAAAACAAGCTATGCTTGCTGACATTTATTGTCTTAATGAATGATGACAGACCATTCTGGGCAGGAGCAGCAGGAAATGCAGTAATTATCGAGGCAGATGCCTTCAAAGAATCAGACGTCATCTACAGGGCCCTTAGCTCCAGAGGACATGCGGACATGATCCAAACAGCTGAATTGGTGAGATAATGTGTCCCTTTCCCCAACCATCCCCACCACAACACAAAATCTTGGGAAGAACATTAGATATTTATTTCATCAAATTAGATAAATTAACACATAGAAAAGGCTAATTTGAAGATTACCTTCCCCTTGATATTAGTAGCTTATGGAAAAAGACTTTGCGAGAAAGTTTTCAAATAAGGTACACAAAAGCATCCACCATAGAAACTGTTGGTATTGGCAAGTAGCTTAGAACTGATAAGTTACTGTAGTTGCAGTAGTGAATTTTAGTACTTTATGATCTTTTTGTTTTCTATCTTCCCTGTATTCTTCAGCTCGAAGTCTTGAATTAATTCTTGACACTCTTTCACTCAAGTAGATCTCTCTCTCCTTTGTCAGATAAAGCATTTTAATTCTAAAATTCTTTAACTAGCTGCTGCCAACATGGTCGTTACAGGAGTTCTCCCAAATCACTTGGTATTCAGTAGTCAATGCACTCCCATTGCAATTTCTTACATTGTCAATCTAAAGAAGCACAAGCTGTTGTTAGCAAAATCCCAAAGCCACAGCCATTAACAAAAATACTAGATGCATCAATGATCTGACAATGGTCTAAATGCTCTTACCTGGTAGCTAGATTCTTAAGATATTTCTGATGGTAGGAATCAGCTGAAGGTTTTGTTCTTTCTTTTTTCCCGAACAGGTGCACCAATCTTCCACGGATGCAGCATCTTCTCTCTTGGTGACAGCACTGAATGAAGGACGAGATGTGATCATGGACGGCACACTCTCCTGGGTACCATTTGTTGTGCAGACAATAACGATGGCCAGAAATGTCCATCGCCGACGTTATCGCATGGGAGCTGGTTACAAGGTAGGCAATGATGGAACCGTAACTGAGAACTACTGGGAGCAAACGGAAGAAGAAGAACAAGATGCATGGAAAAAGAGAAGACCATATAGGATAGAGTTGGTTGGCGTTGTTTGTGATGCTTATTTAGCCGTTGTCAGAGGCATAAGGTATGCAGCGAAATCATTAATCTAACTGCCTGTGGTCTTATATTTTATGTTTTTATTTTTTTAACTACATAAATAAAGAGGAAAAACGGGAGTTTCTTCCTAAGATACTGATTCAAAATAATGGGATGATGTGGGTGCATACAGGAGAGCTATAATGTGCAGAAGGGCAGTAAGAGTTAGGTCACAACTGAAATCCCACAAGAGATTTGCAAATGCATTTCTTACCTACTGCCAATCGGTTGACAATGCCAGGCTGTATGCCACCAACGCTTTGGATGGCCCACCCAAGGTACATAGTCACAAACTATCCCTCTATCACTTCATTATCCTTTTCTAGCTTCTTCAAGCTCCTAATCATGCTACCAGCTACATAAAATAAAGCATGTTAAACATGTAAACTCAAGATTCAAACAATTATCACAATTAAATGGCAAAAGCTTATTTAAGTGATGCTAAGTGAGCTAGGGGGCATCTGATTCAAGTCAGGTAAGTTGCATGTGAATGTAAACCTCACATTTTCTCACCTTGAATTCTGTAAGGTTCAAAGCCTCGAAGCTCCCAGGTTTGGATCCCTAATTAGCACAAAGAATACAACTGGACTATGGCAACCTTGCAGCTACCAAAACTATATTAAGCATGACTATATCTCAACACAGAACCTAGTTCATCCAATTCTAGTCCTAAAAGAAACATACATAGAGAAAATAATTAAGCTAGCAAAGTCAGTTACAAAAATATCCATAGCTGTAACCAAAATGTTTGTTCACGTAATATATCATCAAAATACTAACATAATTAATGACTGAAGTTGATAGGATGGAAAGAAAGAGACAAGACTCTGCTGGTAGATCCAGATGAAATAGACTGTCTGAAATGGGTGAGTAGATTGAACGAGGAAGCAGATTCAATATATGAGCTTTACAACTCCCCTAACCCAGCTAGGGAAGCTGGTTCAATTTGGAAAGACATAGTTTTGTCGCCATCAAGGATAAACATTCAAAAGGAGTTGAAGTACTGCATCCAGAAAGTTGAAAGATCAAAGTCATAAACTCATGTTCAGGGCAAATGAAGTTCTGAGCTTTTCAAGATTCATAAATCAAAAGATCAATGCAGAAGCAACAGCAGGTGTCTGATTTTTCACCACGTCTGACAAAGAGGAATGTCATGATAGAGTTTGTACTAAATGATGACTGATCTTATATTTAACATCCCTCTCTAACGCCACCTAAAATTATATTTACTAGCAAATTTTATTGGAATGCAAAAACTTAAGACACAGATTGTGTCACATAATCAATTACTCGTGAGATATTCAACATTGGAATTGCAGTGTGGTTTCACGGAATAGCTTTTGCCTCCCCACTGGAACTAGAGAATTTGCGAAGGAGAAAATACCTCCCTTGTGGTCTGGTACCAAGATTCAACCTTGCTCAATAAGGTGGGATCAAACCCACTTGCCAATTGAGCTAACCCAATAGGTTAAAAGAGGACCTGACTTTTATGACATGCGAAGAGGACCCAAAAACATTAGTGATAACCATCAAAACAGAAAGAGCAACTTCTTAGTTTTTCAAATTTTACATATGAAAGACACTGGTTTCAAAAAAGTTCTGCCACTGATGCTCAACATCAATTAACCAAACATCAGTCATGCAATAAGAATGTGTACATGCATGTATTTCTTTTAAAATGGTTGGTCTATATTTTGCAACCTACATTGATGTTTGCAGATTCATAACTGATGAACAACTCAACATACATACTAATCTTTTATACAGGCATTTCACATTGTTTGAGGTTATAGTTACTGAAATCAAGAAAGCAGAAGAAACAGCAGAGCACAGTAGTAACACGAGAACTTGCATTTTGCAAAAGTAAGAAGAATTCAGAATCTTCTAGAAAACTAAAAGTAGAAGTGTTTAGGTATTCATTTTTAATATTGGTTCAAAAATAATAAACTTTATTATGTTAAGCTAAACCAATAACAAATCCTAGGCAATCATGTCTTACCTCACATCATAGGTAATCATGTCTTAACTCACATTCTCTAGCCACTTCCTTTTGC
Source organism: Vernicia montana (assembly GCA_949750685.1). Classification (NCBI taxonomy): domain Eukaryota; kingdom Viridiplantae; phylum Streptophyta; class Magnoliopsida; order Malpighiales; family Euphorbiaceae; genus Vernicia; species Vernicia montana. The sequence continues at coordinate 3,349 of CATKHJ011146349.1, forward strand.
CTTCCTCTTGCCCTTATTGTTTCACCATTATATCATTAGTTCACTCTTCTTTACACTTTTTCTTTTCAAGTGTCCGATTCATCTTGTCCTCGATCACTGTTACTGTGATAATAAGTATTTGTTATTTAGTTTGAGAGTTCCACAATCACAATAGTTTTAAATTGTTACTCCACTATACTAAACTTCTATAATTCTACGGGAATCAGTGTAATAGTCATTAAATTCCATAAAGCCAAAATGAAAGAAAGGCAAATGTATTCTGTCCTTAATTGCTGCTTCCTGCATGCTCTATCGCTATCACTACCACAAGAAAGTGCCAAGCTTGATAGTAGGGACATCAAACAAGATCTATGGTAAAGCACTGCTAAATCTTGGGATGAGTCTACTGGTCCTGGCTGATTTGCTATGCAATTACTTTACCCAGAGCCTTGTTGCAAATATATAGTGATTGATGGTTCATATGGCTCTCCTCTGCATATCAACACTTACTGCTCTCATCATACAAGTCTTTGATCATATCAAAATAATCACTCGGTACTCCTTTAAATTAGATACATAAAGTTACATGTTTCCTGTAAGTTGTAGAAGAAAAAGAATTCCCACGTCTCAGTTTTTCCTAATAGGGCTTCTAGAAACAATGGCTTATAAGCAAGCATGTGTGAACCTGTGCCACATGGAAGAGAGAATGACATTCAATGTAATACCATTCTGACAATTTTGAACATATCATCATTACCACCATTTTCATGCAACACTATTTCAAAATTCACTAGTATTCACTAGGAAGCATACTCAGCACGATGTGCACGAGTGCAGTAACAAAGTATCGCTGTCTGCAATTTGCAGATGTCCAAAACCCATTGAGAACATTGATCTATGACATCCTCCAGCTTCATACAGTTACCAAAATAAGCCACATATATGGAATGTGTACTAAAGCTAAACATTAATTTGAAATACAAATGTTATCACTTATCAAATGTAAGCTCGATTACTATTGCAACATCCAGTGGCATTAAGAGAAATCTCGATAAGGGGGGCAACAAAGTTCAAGAATCTTACTTCTCATCCTGAATTTAGGCCATATTAGTTCTCTGGTAGGCCACTTAATATCCTCATTTTATACCCACTTCACAAACATTCTATTTCTTAACAGCCTAGAAGTATACACCATGGCTGTCCTCACATTGTCTCATATATTCTTCCCTTTAATTCAATGCCTATCTAGAAAGCGTATAACAACTCAAAAAATATAATCAGCCCCTACATTCATTGAGATTGGTAAAAGCAATTTCTTTAGTAAATGCAAACTCCAACCTACCCTCATAAAATAAAATACATATAATGCTATCAGGGCAGCAAACAGGGCAAGCTTGGCAGAACTTTAGCTTGTCCACAGTTGGCCTTGATAAAAATTTGCCAAGGTTGAGCAAGTGAATGGTCTCATGAGCCAAGCTGAAGCTCATTATCCAGCCAAGAACTAAATATAAAAAGGTGAATTACTATTTAATTCATGATATTTGACCTAATTAACTAACTCGTCCCTGATTTTGAAAAACTAATTAATTAGTCCCTCAGTTCTAATTCCGTCAAATTTTTATACTTTTTATATTAAATTTATGAAAACATGACTAAAATGCCCTTGTATATATAATAAATATAATTTTAGTTTCATTATTTAAAAATAAAAATAAAAAAATTCAAATTAATAAAATTAAATAATAATTATACAATTATATAATAATCATTTAATTATTTAATAATTATTTAATTTTATTAATATAAATATTTTTTATTTTTTATTATATAAAATAATTATATAATTATATAATAATAAATAATTTTATAATTTTATAATATTAAATATAATTATATAAATATTATTTACTTTTATTAATTTGAATTTTTTTTTTTTAAATAATAAAATTAAAATTATATTTATTATATATACAAGGGCATTTTAGTCATTTTTCATAAATTTAATAAAAAAAATATATAAAAATTAAACGGAATGACTAAATAGTCTGACAGAACTAAAATTGAGAAACTAATTAATTATTTTTTCAAAAAGTAGGAACGAGTTAGTTATTTAGGTCAAATATCAGGGACTAAATAGTAATTTACCCATATAAAAATTTGAAATTACAAAATTAAAAGTTATGTTAAGGCTCTATTTGAAAAAACTAATGTAGAAAATTTTCAATTTAATTCATTTCTATCAATAGAATTGAATTGAATTGAATTTTCTTGTGTAAGAATTATTTCAAACAAATTGTAAATCAATAATGAATTCAAATAACTTTATTTCCTTAATTACCTTTATTTGTTTAAAAACAACTAATAATTTTAAAAATCTAGGAGACTATAATATAAATTAGAGTATTTGTGTAATTTGACAACGAGTTAAATCTAATTAAATTGAATTCTTGCAAAATCAAAACTTAATATGGCATGATTTCTGTTTATTTTAAAATTATTTCTTTTTCACATTGAAAGAATTATATTCTATAAATTATCTCCTTCCAAATATGAGAATTGGCAAAAACAGAATTCATTTGTATTTAATTCCTGCAAAATCTGAATTTCTAAACAGAGGGTTACATCAAATGACTTGTATACATATAGATTTGCATGGAAAATTAAAGTTTCCTTATATAAAGGCAAACAAGCTCTATGTGTATTTGATGTGGGATAACGTATAACCAATACCAAAATGATACTGAAAGAGCCTAATATTGAGCTTATTCTCATGAGCTTGCACTCAAAGCAGAAGTCATCCTTGTTCAAGCTTTGCTTGTTTGCTAAACAAGCTTAAAATCAAGCTTGAACTTTGTTTATAAAATTAAAAACATGCAAATAACTGAGTCACTTTTTACCAAACTGTTATTTAATTGGTTCAATTCTTACTTGCTTAGCAAACATATCTATCCCTAGAACTCAGCATCCATTACAGGAATATAAAACTTGAAGCGTCCTACAGTAAACTGACTTAACTGAAGTTGCAAGTGACTTGGAATAATAGGAGTAATCACAAGTTGTTCTACTAGCAGAAACTTTCTGCAGCTGGGGGACACTAAACAATCAAAGAAATTTTGCAATATGTTAAGAAAAATCATGGATTAAAACAGGAAATCGCATGAGAAATATAATATATGGTTACAAAAAGAAAAGATGTGAATTGGATGTCGGGATGATAAGGAAATGCAATAAATAAATTGAAAGAATAAACACAGAAGCCTAAGAATAATTTTGATGACCGTGGAGGATTTCTACATGAGAATAAGCATATTGTTCAGTTGCTTAAAGATCAATGATCTGCAGCTCGGAACAGGATGAAGCAGGTTGCAGACCAGTGTAGAAGATCATTTCAAGTGGAGGACTTGGTTTACTGGAAGCTCCAACCCTATAAGCAAAGTTCTGCGGCAGTTAAGTGCCTTAAGCTGTTAGAAAAGTTTATGGCCCATTCCAATGCTGGAGAAGATTGATCCAGTGACATACAAGCTCCAGATACCTCCTAATGCTTTCATCATCTAGTGTTTCATGTTTCTTTACTCAAAAAGAAGCATGGTGAGAAACAGATTTGTGAACCTCAACCACCTTTGATTGGAGCTCATGGACAATTTTAGGTTGAGCCCCTAGCAATTCTGCAGCACAAGACTATTACCAGGCATAATATTTCAGTGCCACAAGCTCTAGTTCAATGGACTAACCTCAATCTTGATGAAGCTACTTGGGAGGACCTCTCATTTTTGCAGACTCAGTTTCCTCAATTCTTCCACGAGGGCAAGGCACTTGTTAGGACTTAATTCTTTCTCGAGGACAAGGTACTTGCCCTAGAGGGAGGCATTGTTAGGACTTATATTAAGTCTTTTAATTGTTAGGACTTAATTGCATTAAGTTGTTTAATTGAATTTATGAGAGTCTGTTATGAGCTCACAGCTGTGATGTCAGCTGGTTTGTTACTCGTTCCTAGACCTTAGGATGTATAACTAGTGCATGAGTTGTATTGAGTTGTAAGTTTTTGAATTCAATAGATAATTCCAAAAGGTTTCACAATTCCTCTCTCCTTTTTGTCTCTTCTCTGCAATCTCAGTAACAATCACTACTTTCTTTCTACTTTCCCACTCTCACTTCTATTCCCTGCATCCAAACACTGCCGTTAGGGACTCACGTCTACTGTTCCAATAAGCTATTAACCCTAACTCTAAGTTAGGCTGTAAATTGACAAGAGAATATTGAAAAGAAAAAACAAAGAGACCAATAGATCAACCAAAATAGGCTGAAATTGATGGTCAGACAACCAGGAAAACAGAGCACCAGATCTGATTCTTTATTATTGCACAAATCTCAAAAATCTTGCTCTGAAACTGTTATTACAGCCCCTATAGATAACGTAAAATCCAAATAGAATAAGGTCTTACAAAAAAGATCTTAAACAAATAGAATAAGGTCTTAAACAAAAGATCCTTCTACAATAAAGTCGTCAACAGAAAATCCTAATAGAAGTAGGACTTGACTATTCTAAATAAAATATAAAATAACCCTAATTTGGAAAATTACTACAATAGTGTGAACAGTCACTTGAGAAAATCCTTAAATTCTGCACTTTTCCTCCTTCATCAGGTCCTATCCTAAGACATAATCAATATGAGAAATATTTAAAAAATAATATAAGGAGGGCTGTCATATGCCAGGGAAAAAAAATGAAAATTGTTCTACCATAAATAGGAAGATGATGGAAAAATATAATATTTTGTAGCACAGGAGGGCAGAAGAAAATGAATACAGTTAAGCAAATCAACTTCGTATGAGTTTCAAAACACAGGCCAAGTTCCAAAGAAAAATAATCCCATATAGTTGCCTTGATTACTGAAACTGAAAAGTACATGATATTCTAGGTAGCACATAGAGACAGGTGAGGAAATGTTCGATAAGTTCCCTTCAAAGAAGATATATTTCCAATATCCCCATTTGGCATGAGATACAACTCATCATTGACAGCTCCATCTTCTACATGTGTAAATATTCACAAGCTTTCTAAGATCAATATTGGCTACTCACAAATCATCAATGACGAAGCACGATATCTCATGTTACATTTACAAGCTACCAAGTATCAACCTATCACCTCTTCAAAAACTGACATATCAGCGTATCACTTTTCACAATAAAGTTGCACCTCCTCTAGCTGTAAACAGGACATCAAATCATGATAATTGAGCTAATGTGAATAAGGATGAATGGTTCATGCCAGCTCCTGACAAAACTCAGGCAAGATTCTACTTATGTTGTTTACTTAAATTGTCTTTTTTTTATTATGGCATGATGTGGAAGAAAAACACAATATTCAGCAGGTCCCTAACATAAAAAACTGTTGTTGGTAACTGCCTCTTGAACAAAAACAAGTACAGGACTGCATAGCCATTACAAAGAAGAAAATTAGTATGCTTAACCCTAGACTTCTTTTTTTGTTTTTAATAAGCAAGATGATTGCTTAACCCTAGACTATTCAAGTGTCTTTATATTTAATTATAATTGCTGACAAGCTCATACAGACAAATGCACAGATATTGACATTCCATATCTCTAAATATACTAAGAAAAATATTGCTTCTAGTTGCATTCAATCAGAGTTCTAAGTACTTGAGCAAATAGGATTCCGCTGAAGTATCCTATTTTATCTCTTAGCTAAATCTAGGGTATCTTATTTTGCAAAGAAATTAAATAGTAAGCATATAAAAACAAATTTAAAAATCAGCATCTTTACCAACTAAGCACGTTGATTTGAATTTCTAAGACAGGACATGTATATCTACTTTAATAATGAATCATCAATGGGAACTCAAATTCAAGAATCTGCTGAGCCCAGTTTAATTGACTGGCACATTGCAGGACAAAATGCAAAATGCTAGATATCGTAATAAATAAAAAAGTAGCAAGGCAATAAAGTTGTCAAATGGGTTACCAAAGATATCAAGATAATGATCGTAGAATGTATATTGAAAACATTACCCTCTCCTAACATATTAAGTGATTGTTCTAAAAATTATATTAAACCAATTAATTCAAGTGACAGTTTCCAAATAAATGCAGCTAACAAAGTTAACTTATTGGCTAGGTTCAATCTAGTATGATATCCAAACTGCCACCGAATCCTAAATGAGAAGAAATGACTACAAATAACTACAAGTGATGCCATGTCCATTTAAGAAACAGCAGAAAATCGTCATTGGTATATATAAGAAATTCTCCAGTTTTAAAGGTAAAGACAAACATGTCCTATGTTGCTCAGACTAGGGCACAGGTGTTGGGAATGTTCCACAGCCTACAAAGGACATTTAATTTGTCATACTTTTTCCTTATATTTAGGAGATCATACTGATGTAATCACGTCCATTTTAGGCATCCAACAAAGCTCATTAGGATAACTTCTAGTGCTGGAGTAAGAAAGTATGTGGCACAAAAACTAACTAGAATAATGATATTATAAACATTTATAGAACATTTCAAGCACCAAAAATATTCCAGAATAATGCCGGAACTAGTTACATTAAATTTTTCATCCTTTTTCAGTATATTTAAGAGATTATACCCAAGTAACCATGTTTATTCAAGACTTAGACGTAAGTACATTAAAGTAATGCAAACTGCTGGCATAAGAGAGTGCAGTTCAGAAAAAGTAATTAACTAAATTGAAGTTTTAAGTTTCGCAAAGATTTTATTTTAAAAAAATGCATCCATTCATCTAAACACTTCCAAAATCATCCCAAAAATATTTACCCTACTTACTCAACATGGGACTTTATTCACAACAATAGTTTGAAGAAAGATCATGAAGTCAAAACATCATGGCTGAGTGAGTATCCCATTCTTTCCAAGGAGAAAAACATTTTAGTGTTTCTAATATCTTTCCTCGTATGCATATAACAGCTGGCGGTTGTCAATATCACTTTCTCCACAAGTACATTTCCAAATTTTCCTAAAATCAATTTTGTACTTGTGCTCTTTCACCAAATCTATTGGCAATGAGGCTTTTCATTGTCCATGAACTTATATATTGGAACATATTCATCTATCATTTTCAAGCATGCTGACTTCTACATGCTACCACCAGAACATGAAGTCATAATACTTTAGTAAATTGGAAAATTGTACTTTGCTTAGACTTGTACGAAATCATTTCATATTTGCAATCCAATCTTCATATGTTATCAACAATAAGAGTAGAAAAATACCACCACTCATTATTCAGAGTGACTGAAGACTAGCCCACTAGAATTACTCAGTATCTTGTTACCATCACTGTAAACAGAATTAGTCTTCTCAATCCCAGACATTGATTGTGATATGCTAATGAAACATGGTGCAGAGACATGAAAAACTAGCATAGAGCAGTGTGAATATACTAGCATTTCCTATCCTCCAGAATACAAACGCCCAAATGAATGCTCTATTCCAATTATATTCTGTGTGATATGTCCAGTAATGCTTGAAACAATAACCGGGATGTTAACAACACCACATAAGGCATTAACCTGTGTTCCATTAGGAAAACCCTATTTCAACACTCAGCTCTGTCTAGCACCACAATCATTAAGCATTGTATCTTTATTGATTATTCTAAAGCACCATATCTTCTCACAAGCTCCTTCCACAGAAATGGTAACCAAGTACCCCAATTGTAATAGTAGTAAGCTTCATTATTTGAATAGTGAAGTAAAACAAGCATGTTCAAAATCAAGAGGAAGTAGCTAGCTTAAACTTTTTCCCAGAAATTAATCCAAGGAAGCTTGCACAGCAGATATTACATCTAATACAAGAAGAATCAAACATAAATGATTCAGCTTTCAACTCCTATCAAGCCTATAAATTTTCTGGCAGTAAGTTATTTGTTAAATTTTAACAAGCAAAAGAGGAAATTGTGAAATCACTCTTAAAACATAAATTTTTTTTTAAAAAAAAAAAAAATCAGTTGAAGCTTACATCAATTAAAATATTCATATCAGTAAATGTCATAGAAACTAACACAAGGGGCTGTTATCAAAATCTACTAGATTAAGCACAGCACGCAAATTGATGAGAACTTCCGTATCTTGTTGTGCATAACAAAGAGGGCATCTCTAATGCCAATACAAGTCCCAAGCTGGTCATTATTTCACAACCAATATAAATAGAAACTTGACAAAGTTATTGAAAAGCAAGATTGACAAAGCCTAACAGAACTTGAATTAAAACTAATAAAGATAATGAAAAACAGAAATCGAACGCCGTGGTGGAGACAAAATGAATCTCATGTAAGGTTAAAAGAATACTCACTTTAGTTCAGGTTAGAATGAAGTTAAAGCCTCTTAACAATCTCCAGGAAGTGTCTTTAACCAGCTCAAACATCCCCTATGAGCAAAAAATTTATATATTTGCTTCAAGAGCTCACAAATTACAAGTAACACTACAAATCATCCGTATCTCTTGAAGGGATTTAAAGCAATGTAAGGTTAAAAAGAATGAGATTAGTATGTACCTGTGTTAAAAACCATATTGTTTCTCCTTAGGGTTCTCCAACAAGTGACTGCAACAAAACATATATGAAATTTGAAGAGTGCAGAAAGAAATAATAAAAACTTCAGAGATCCCTTCAAACTTCAATCACGCAACTAAGCTTCTATTACACAAAAATGGCGAGGGTCGAACGCTGCCTCCTACCTCTAGTTGGGTGAAATAATAACCCTACCCACTTCTACTCATTTGAAGTGAATTCTCATAACACACTTGACCTTGCTTCCAAGAGCAACCCCTTATTTACTGATCATGGGTTAGTAGACGAAATCACGAACTTAGGAAAATCCGCCATTGAGATATATTTACATGTATATTTTAAGATATACATACATAACTGCAAAAACTGACGGTGTAACGTCCGTTGCTTTTGAGCCATTTGCGGTAGAAAAACTAAAATACACTTGAATTTAGATTACCTTTGTAAGGAAAATTGATCTCATGATTTCATTCAACTGACCATTACATCTAAAATACTATTGCAAATCCCTAAAAGGAAAAAAAAAAAAAAAAATAGATCCGATATCTTTTTTCTTTCTATGGGCATACATGGACCTGATTACATCAAAGGCCAGCAAATTTACAGAACTACCCCTACAAACACTATTGCCTATGCCTCTGTCTCTCGACCCTCGATCACTTCCTTCCCCGCCTAGTTGAAGTCTTCTTCGCCGGTGACTTAACACTCTTCAGCTTCGCGCTCTTAGCCGGAGCTTTCTTTGCAGCAGGAGCCTTTTTTGGTGCCGGCTTAGGAGCGGCCGCCGCAGCTCTCTTCCCTGGAGTAGTTCTTGTTGATGTCCTGGCTGCCTTAACCGGCCTCTCCTTGGGCTTTGGTCTAGCCGGAGTAGCCTTAGGCTTTGCAGCAGGCTTGGACTTAGCAGGTGCAGCCTTTGGCTTAGCAGCAGCCTTAGGTTTGGCAGCGGGCTTAGGCTTCGGCTTAGTCTTAGCAGCTGCCTTCTTCTTAGCTGGAGCAGTGGCAGCCGCCTTAGTCGTCTTGGTTTCCTTTGGTTTAGGCGCAGCCTTCGGCTTGGACTTGGGCTTGGATTTGGCAGCAGCAGTAGCAGCTGGTTTCTTCTTAGCCTTGGCTGGAGCAGGAGCAGCCGGCTTTGGTGTCGATGACTTCGCTGAAGGGAGTTTGAACGATCCTTTCACCTTCACAAGCTTACCCGCAGCTACAAGCTTCTTCAAATGGAAGAGCAACAACTTCTTGAAGTTTGGCGGCAGCTGCTTATGCTTCTCTTCAATGAACTTAGTAATCGCATACTGGCTTGAACCAGTCTTCTCCTTCAAAGTCACGATAGCGTCCTTGATCATCTGCAAACCCAAACAAAAATGAAAATCAGATCTAAATATCACTAAAACTTAACATTTCAAAATTCAAAACAATAAATGATATGGAATTCGAATCTGAAATACGAGAAAAAAAGGCACCTCTTCGTATGGAGGATGGCTGGGAGGATTGCGGGGACGAGATTTCTTAGGAGCAGCAGGTTTTTTGGCTTTGGACTCCTTAGTCTTCTTGGTCTTACTAGTCTTGGTAGTCGTCGGAGGTTCCTCGGCTGGTTCAGTGGTGGCCGGTTCAGGATTGGCCTCGACGGCAGCCACAGTTGGATCTTCAGAAGCCATTTGAGAAACAAAGAAAGATCGGGAATTCCCCGAATTCTAGGTTTAGGGTTTGAGAAAAGAGAATTGGCTGAGAACAAAAGAGGAAATGGTGTTGAATTGGATCTAAGAGGATTGTGTGTCCTAGTATTTTCGATTGTGTGAGAAGATGACGAAACGGAGAGGATTTAAATAGTCAAGTGAGTGTGAGAGAGTATCCAAAAGCTGAGCCCTGATTGGTTCAGAATTGAAAAACTCGGTGAAATTTGAATAATAGCCGTTCGATATTTGCCTTATCTACGGTTGAGAATGCTTGACAGAATAGATGGAATGGATAGTGGATTGGGAGGAATGGATGAAAATTGTTAGTATAGGTGTGCTTTTAAGCTCAATTTACTTGGGAATAACTTGAGCTACACTTGATGGATTTTAGTTAGGTTTTTTGCATTTTGTAGATTATTATGTAAGCTTTCTAATGAGTATTGGCACATGTTGTGGAGTTTAGTAATTTGGGAGAAATTGGAGTTTGAAGCCACAATGGTCAAAACTAGGGTTTACTTTGATGTTATTGTGCTTTGGTTAGATTTTAGAAGGCTTCCTGGATTCATTTCTATATTTTTTTCACCTTATATGATAGTAGCTTAGTAAAGGAACCTATTGATCCAAGAATCATTAAATTCCCATGAAATTTTAATATTAAACTATCGATTACAATGTGATGGAAGTTGAACACTTGTTATAAACATATTAAGTATATGATTATGTATATATATATATAATATGTGCATTTCTAGACAAATAAAATAAGTCATTGAAATTTTACCTTTACGGTAATTCTATAATTACCAATATAAAGATAAAATATAAATAAACACGCTTAATTAATAAATATAATAGTTCGTATAATATTATTTTACTACAAACATATATATATATATATATATATATATCATCCTGGCTAATGAAAACTTTTAGTTTGTCATAAATTGTGACATAGAATCAATATTACATTCATGAGTTCCTAGCATTCATTCTTGTTCAAAATCTATCATAGCATGCAACGTTAGTCTTATAAATTGTTATCTCAATGTACAATATTGTTGTGTTTAGATATATAGTGTATAGTGATCTTTTTCATTTTCTATTTCCTTTTAGTTATAAAGATGAAGGGCTACAAATAATACATGTATTTACATCTCTTTTGAGTAACCAATTATCATAAAGAAATATTTCTACATGTCAATTGAATCTCACATATTACAATCACATACAAATATAAGTTAAATAAGTAGTAAATATTTGAGGTGGTTGTTGATAAAATATGTGCTATTAAGCTTATTAGAATAAATGTTAAGTTAACCTTTGAATTATTGTTGTCGAAACAAATTTTTAAAAAAAAAAAAAATCTTGTATAATGTATTCTATTAAATTAATCATAAATATTTTTATTTTGTGGTCAAATTAATCTAATATTATGATAAAACTAGTTAAAATATTACCTTTCTTTTTCAATATTTAGAACTTTAAAACTAAAACTAAAAGAATTATGGTAAATTAGTCTTTAACCAAAAAGAAATCAAATCACCCAAATTTCTCATTAGCCAATTAATGAAATAAAGATCAAAATAAGACCTATTTTCCTCAAATTAGTCTTGGGTCAATATGATAGCTCTTAAGAGAATATGCAAAACAAGTGCAATAGTTGAAAGATATATATGAACAATGTGTTGGACAATCATACACCTAAAGAAATCATTCCCTTTCATTTTTCAAGTCTTAATACCCTATTTAGATTGAGAGTAGGAGAGAGGAAATGTGAATGAAATGATATAACCTATTCAGATTTATAGTATATTTATTCGTGGATTAAGCACAATTTATGAATAAGTCTAATTCAGAGTAAGAGAAGATATCAATGTAAAGAATGGTAGAACATACTCTAATATTTATTTAAAAGAAAAGAGTATAAATAGTACTGAATTAAGTTTAAGATGTAACTTTAAATTTTATTTGAAAACAAAATTTAGTTTTGATAAACATATCAATTAACTTCTAAATATCCTTCACTAAAAAAATGATAAACCATCGAAATTTTCTATAGAAGGCATGTACATATCATCCTAAGACAAAAATATTCTTTTACATGGTCTATACAAGGCACAATATCTCTAACAAAAGGTATGTATATCACCACAATTAAGTCAACATAGGAATAAAAGTTAATAACCTGCATTATACAACTCATAAGTATTTATATTGAGGTTGATTATAAAGATTCTTTATTTTCACTTTAAATGATTTTGGATTACATTTTTTGATAGCTGTAATATCTCTAAATCATATTATACTCTTTTTATTCAAGTTAGTTTAAGCTTATCTTAAGAAGCTTACCCCTTTTCTTTCATCCTCTGCTCTATCACGTTATGCTCGATCTTTTTAATCAAGACAATCTTAAGTTTCCGTCTCACATGCCTAAATCATGCATCTTAATCTCCTCTTCTCTCAATTTATTCTCATATTATGAAATTATGAAAATTTTATTGATATTTTGAAAATCAATACACTCAATTTTCATATTTTTAAATATAAAATAAATGGTATTTAACTATTTAAATTATTTACTTTTTTAATGAAGTAATCTTTTAGTTCTCAAGATTTTTCATGCATTAATATTATTAATAATCCTTGAGTTTTCCTTCATTATTCAAGTACAATTTTGTGTAGATAATTTTGGGTTCTCAAGTCAAGATCTAAGATCTAGCCCATTTAGGTAGTCCAATAACAAGGGCTTGGGGTTTGAATATGGGTTCTCAACATCCAGCTTGTTTAAGCATAAAACTTTGATATTATGTCAAAATTTATGAGTTTGTACACATATGAGTTTATAAGAGTATAAGTATTCGAATTAATTTGTATAAAATCAATTGACTTGTATTAGGTCAAACATCCACTCATTTATAAATCAATGTATTATTTAATTATTATTCAATGTGAAATTCATTTCCCAATGATTTGCATAAAAATTTGTTCAAACTCTTAGAGCTTGTTTACTTAAAGAAAATCATTCCAGTTTTTTAAAAAACTTTTCAAATGAAAGTAGAAAATAAGATTTTGTATTTACTTTGACTGTTTTACAAAATTTTCATCAGAAAATTATTTTCACTGTTTTCATTATTTTAAAAGAAAACTAGAAAATAAATTTAACATGTTTTTTAAAATTTTTTTCATTAATTTTTCTAAGTAAAAATACAATCACCTCACCACCACCACCACCACCACCTCCAGCGCTGCCGCCGCCACCGCCACTACCACCTCCACCTCCACCACCATCACCGCCACCACCATCTCCACCACCTTTGCCACTACCATCACCACCACCACTTTCACCTCCACCACCTCCTTTGTTACCATCACTACCACCACCACCACCACATCCATCTCCACCTCCATAACCAACACCATCATCACCACCTTCACCTTCACATTCACCTTCACCTTCACCACCATCACCATTAGTTTTTACATCATAACAAACCACCATCACCACCACCATTATAATTGTTATTAAATGAACAAATTTTTCATATTTTGAAATTGAAAATAGTTTTTAAATCATAGTAAACAAACACATTTTTCACTTATTTTTCTATTTTCAATGAAAACTCGAAATTTTTTTTTTATAAGTAAATATGCCCTTATATTTCCTCCATTCCATTTCAATTGACATTTTAGATAGTTTCACATAAATTAAGAGACAATTAAATAGCACAATTATAAAAAATAAAAAATAAAAAAAAGCAAGAATGACTAAGTTATCCTTTTTGGATTGCTAATTGTCACCAATAAATATTGGAAAAGAAAAGAATATGAAAAAGTATTTTGAACTTATTAAAATGGCTTGAAATTACAACAAACTCAATTAATAAGGGATAAAGATAAATTTTTTTTGAAAAATAATGCTTTATTGGATATCTAAAATAACATATAAATTGAAAAAAAAATAAATAAATCAAAAGTATCAATTAGAATGGAATAGAAGGAGTATAAGAGTGGGCATAGTCTATTGGAATTCAACACTAAAAAAGTAAAGGTCCAAACTTCTGTTATAGGCCTAAGGATTGGGCTACACCTTTTTTTTTTTTTTTTTTTACACTTTATTTAATTTTTAAAAAAAAATTAAGCTTAATTGTTTTGAGTCGAGCTTGGCTCAACCCAAATTTAAAGATAATACATAGTTTACATATTTATTTTAGTGTAAAATGTGATAGAATAATAAATGTAATGTAATAATTTATTTATTTGTTTGTTTTATAAATAACTAAAATTTTCCTTAAAAATAACTAAATTAAATAAATACTTTTTAATTAAAATTATTTTTAAAAGATGAGTCCGCTCAGGCTCATTAATTTATACCCACCTTCATAATATTGTTAAGGGAAAATTATTGCCTACACTAAATGTATAGATTTATCTCATAATCAAGTTAATGAGTAATGAGATATTTTAGCCAAAATGACTCTTTTGTCTATATTTTACCAAGTGAAAAAGATATCGATACTTTTTATTACTCCACATATTCTTATCTTATTGTATTGATGTATGCACCAAATATAGGTAATAATTTCCTTATTGTTAAGAGCATCACAACTTACAATTAATATTCACCAAATTAGCCTATGTGAGTACAGCGCACGCATGATTTGAAATGAGTGGGACCAGCGATAACAGTACTAATTTATAATTAAAATATAAAATATAATTAATAAATAAATAAATAAGTCACATAATATTTTTTTTACAATAATATTTTTCGAGGTGCCATATTTTGAAACATTTGAATAATATCTTTTATATAAATAGATTTCATTATGTCTTTCTCAATATATGTAACTAAACAATCATCCATCAACTCAAATCGATTACGTAATAAAGTCTTAATAAGATTCATCACAGAAAAAACTCTTTCAGTTGTTGTTGTTGTGACATGTAAGGTCAAAATTAATTTCACTAGTAAATATACCAATAGATAAATACTATACTTTTTCAATTGAACCAATTTCTTGGAGAGCTCATTAATACCCCTAAGATTAGAAAATTAATCATTTGAGTGCACATTCATAATATAGCAGTCAAGTTGATATTCAAGTGTCATTATCCATTTTTTCTTTAAACTCTAAGTTTTCCTCTTAATCTTAAATTAATTAGTATAAAATTTAAATTAACAAACATAAAACTTAGATTAAGTAGTACAAAAATGAGAAAATGGGTATTTACCTTAAAAATTCTCGTTGCTTATATATATATAACCAAATTTGAATGAGAGCTTCTTAATGGGTCCGCTCCTGTGTAAGTGCCAATACACTTCTTAATTAATTTTTTTTTCTTTTAATTTAATAACAAGGTGATATGGCAAGTTTTCGCGCACTATACTACACTTCATAATTCTTTGACATCCCCTTTTTATTCATTATAAATTAACTATATGCATTCATAATGATATTAGACCAGAAAATGTCCGAAGCATACCATTAGACTTTTTTTTCCCTAAAAAAGAAAAGTTAGCATTATAAGGGCTTAAAGCCCAAAAGCAGTACATAGAAACTTAATATAAAGGGATTAGCCCAGTAGAAAGAAACACTAATGGACCTATTGTTCACTAACAAACATTCCACGTAAGAGTTTTTTTTTTACATAGGCTTGAAGCCCAATACATACACAATGAAATTACACAAATGCCCCTTACACAGCTCCTCCCTTCTAGACAGCTCCATCTGCACCGCCTTCGAAATCGACGGTACCGCTGACTGAGAATGATTGGAATACAAGGAATATGTACCTGAACCACCCCAAAAAATCTTGTACTGGCGAGCCTGAGACAAAACCCTTCACTGCTTTACAAATCCACAAGCAGTGTACCTATAGCAGGAACCTTCTTCTCTCCGCCAAACCCTAGAATTAGAGACTCTCCTGCCATAGTCTATGGATTTCAATTTGAGAAGATGAACGATTTCCATAAAACTCATATATGAACCTCCATAGCCATTACTAGCATTCTCTTCCCCCTTCCACTAGTAGCAAGCGTAGATCAGATCCACAAAAAGGTGATGGCAATAGGAAAGCCGGACGAAGTCGGACTTAGGCAAGGCAACAACTGTTCCCCAAAACAAGATCAGAAAAATAACAAGTTAAAGCTATAAACCTATACTAAACGGGAGCCATAAACAGACAACAATAACCAAAAAAAATAAATTATTACATAAATATAAACAAGTCAAAGAAAAATGAGTTTTCTTCTGGTGGTCGTGGCTCTTGGAGGTTCCTCCTAAAAAAAGAGTCAAGGGTTACACAAAACTAAGTAGAGAGAAAAAGAAATATTATTATGATAGTGCCTACATACCATTAGACTCGCATCATACATTGTGGGGCTGAACCATTTAATTTCAGGCTTAATAACATATCTAAAAAATTATTCTCTATCATAATTTTCATCCATTATTTTATATTCCATAAATCGTAGTAAAATAATCTCCATGAAAAAACTCGCAGCCGATCACTTTTCAACGTACAAATAAGAAACAAAAAGGAAGCCAAAAGGTAAGTAATTATAGCACCCTTAAAAACTATTTACATAATTTTTTGCTAAAATAAATAACTTCACTATCAAAATGAGATCGCTGGAAAGATTTAGGCTACCAATTGACTTTGTCTTTTGCAAGTTCATCTTGAGATAACAATAACCAAAATGCCTAATACCCTCAAATTGCTTAACTTCTAAAATGATAATCGCTTTTAATGACTTATTTGATTACAACCTTCAATTCAAGATGATCTAAATGGCAAATTACAAACAAATGCTTGAAATTTTTTGTTGTTGTTGTTTTTTTTTTTTTTTTTTTTTTTACTTCTATCACAAATTCTTCATTTTAGTTATTTTATGTTATAATTCTTAAATGTCTGTAATATTATCACCCCATAAAATGTCTTTTTTTTTTTTTTTCTCTTTTTGCCAAGAAAACCCATAAAATATGTCAAGTGAAATTAAATATGAATTTGTTAATTTTATAAATATAAATTTGTTATATATCATGTGAAAAAAATTAAAATAGTAAAATATTTTGTCAACAAATCACACAATTTTAAACTTAATAACATAAATTTACAAAAAACAAAAAACAAATGTAGGTATGTTTCTCTTGTTTGAAAACTCAGATTTTGCAATAATTCAATTCAAAAGAATTATTTTCTATCAATTTTTATGTTTGAAATTCTTTTAATATAAAAAATAAATAATTTCAAAGTAAATAAAAATAATGTCATTTTACAAAAAATTAATTTAATTCAGATTTAACTTATCGTCAAATTATACAAATATATATAATCTCTTAGCATTTCAAATATTATTAGTTATTATTAAATAAATATAGGTAATTAACAAAATAAAACAAATTAATTCATTATTTATGTATGTGGTATTTGAAATAATTTTTATATAAAAATTCAATTCAACTCTATTGAAAAAATTAAATTGAATTGAATTTTTTCAAATGATTTTTTTTTTAACAGAGCCGTTATATTTGCAAATACAAGTGTAATTTCTTTTGAAATCATATTGGTGATACAATTATAAAAATTTAAGAGTTCATGCATAAAATTACTCAAATTAAAAATTTGTGATAAAATTATAAAAAACACTAAATTTTAAATTTTTTATAATTATGTCTAATCCATGGTTGTTAAATCTGATCTGGTCCGGTTGGTTCAACCAAAAAAATTGAGAACCAGTCAACAAGCAGGTCTAGATTAATTAGTTTAATCGGTAATGACCAGACCCAGGAAACACCCAGTGACCTGGCCGGGTACCCGATGACCCGGATTGAGATTTTCGAGTCAAACGAGTTTGGCTTCCCTCTTGAACCAACAAGTGAGAAAGAGATGGATATATGTATGATTTCAGGTAGACTTTCCCGATCTAAACAAGTAGACAAAAAAATAACAGAAAACTTAAAGCAAAAGAGAATGAGATTGAGAGGAAAAGAGCTAAAAACGGTTAGGTTTGTTATGGTAATAATGGTGTAGAGCTCAATGATAGTATTTTAATGGCTGCCTAGGAGCTAACATGGTTTTTAGATGCTATCAAAAATTCCTTCTATATCTAGAATAAGAAAACGAAGAACTCTCTCATCTATCTTTTCTTTTAGGTTTTGTCTCTGCTCCTTTTTATTCTAGGGTTTTCTTACCATTCGAAGAAGAAGAAGAATAGGGACTCCTTTATTTTTATCTCTCTCTTGGCAGCCAACCAACTCCAAGAAGAACTAACAAACTCTAAAATAAAAAATAAGCACCCTTCCAAAAATGCCCCTAATCTCTAGGGTTCTCTCTTGTGCGATCATTTTCAAAAAATATTCTTTTAAATTAGGGTTTTTTTTCTTTTATTATTTTTATATTATTATTATTATTTTTTTTATTATAATTACTATCATTAATATTATTACCTATTATTCTATTACTATCTTAAATTATAAAATTATTTTTATATAATTTGTTGTATTCAAATTTATTTCAAACTATTCTATTAAATTGTTTATAAAATTTATGTTTTTATATTATATAATATTAATTTAATTATTTTCAGTTCAATTTCGGTTCGACATCTAATCTGTGACCTTTTGTCTCTACCAGTTCAAAGGTCGAGCCGAATTTAAAAACATTGGTTTAATCTATACAATTGTAACAATTAACACATTTCCTAGGGACATCCTAAACCTCCACGTCCTTCTTCACCATCACTGTATTTAATCTCAACCACATGTGAATTGGAATCAATAAGAAGACTCCCAAATCGGAAGGATGACAGAGTTGTTCTCAAACATTTGATAATATTATTTTATCCTCGTTCTGCTCACCACTCCCTTACAAGTTACAACTAACAAGGAGAAAACTCTTTCCATTTATATTCCATTCCTCCTACAGTTTTATTTTTGCCTTTTAATTATAATATTTATTTTCTTTAAATCTTGATTATATTAAATTATAAATATAAATTATTAATGTATTACTCATTAAAGATAAATATAAATTATATAATTAAACAATATGTAAACCTTCAAGTCACAACAATGATGATAGATGAAAATTCTAAGAAATAATAAAATCTCAAACTCTTAGAGAGAGAAAATTAGGGATTTTATTATCTCTATACAATAGCTAAGTATATATTCATAAGTAAAAGAAAGAGTAAAAGTAACTAAAAGCTAGTGCCAACTCATTGGTAATGCTAAAGGATATTTGATAATTCAACTTATTATTTAATTTAATATTTTCAGCACTTATTAGTTTTAAAATGATTTGATACCATAAAATGGTAAGTTAAAATATTTGATTTAAAATTTATTTTAAATACACCTATTGAGTTTTTAAAATTTTTTATTAAAGTAATTTTTATACCTTTAACATATTCTTAAATTCTCATTTAAAGTTCAATAATGTTTATTTTTTAAAAACTTATGAGAAATATTATTCTAATATGATTGTTGCTTCTAAATTTTTTTATTTATGATTTTTTTTAATTTCAAAATTGTGTTTAATGGTTAAAACTTAAATATCAATATTACAGGGTTAATTATATCCAATAAAGAAGTTTAATAATTTTTAGTAATAATAATTATCAAACATATTGATTATATTCAGCGCTTAAAAATTTCAGTGTTTATTTTCAACACTTAATTTTCAATTTTACCAAACACCATATTTTTTTGAAATAAAATTAAATTTCATTAATTATCAGTGGTTGAATACAAATTTCAGTATAAAAGGACCTGACATAGAATCAACTAACCTAATAAGAACAAACTGATTCGCAGATCGCAAATGTTCAACAAAACATCCAACTGCCATATAATTGATTTTGAAAAACTGCAACTGTAATAGTAGAACAATGTGACAAACCACTGTCCTCTTTACAAGCATCTGAAACACAATAGTGCACAGACATATCACCAGACTCATAATAAAAAAACAACTTCCAACAAGAGAATATATAACAAAACTTCCAACAATAGAAGACAAAATAACATAAAAACCAAAAAATAATCTAATACAAAATAATAAAATAAAAAGTATCACCCTAGCAACAGTAAGCACATGTTTATCCATAAGCATATAGTAAAAACAGAGATGGGGAGGCGACGGTGAAAGCAATGAGGCAGAGAATGAGATTGAGCATAAGGAGCGTCGAGCGAAGGTAGAGGATGATGCGTAAGTAGAGGTCGAATGAGTTGAGATGGTGGTGGATGTGGCAACAATAGCAGGGATAAAATTATTCATATCAAATCTAACATAAAATATTGGAATCACCGCCGATCAAAATATAAGATCGGCGGTAGTTTAAGAAATAAAACTTAAGGGAGAACTAGAGAGAAAAGGAGAAGGAGAAACGACTAGGGTTTACCAAACACCACCTAAGTAACTAACTAACTGATTATTTATACAAGCTAACTATTTACATTAGTATCGATAACTAAACTAATTACAACTCTCTCTCTCTCTCTCTCTCTCTCTCTTTATATATATATATATATATATATATATATATATATATA